>RJWM01009894.1:0-65917 GCA_004363535.1 Dasyprocta punctata | reverse complement strand
ATGATCGATAGCTGCCTCCGCGGTTTCCGCTTTAGCCACAGAAGTTCAGTCGCGCATCTCAAACACTTTAATCGCACCTTCCCAGTTTGAGTCCGCGTTGGTTGGATTGAGCTCCGGTCAGAGGTTCCGCCACCTTTGTTTGTTTACTTCTTCTTTTTTTTTACTCTTTCCGAGGGCTACAGTTCTCATCCTAGACTCCACTTAGGTCCAGAGGATCCATCTCCCTCCCCTTTCCTTCTTTCTGTTATTGTATTATTTTGTATTCCAGCATTTGGGAGGTATATTCCAGGGAGCCTCCCTACGGTGGAGTCATCAGGTCGGCCATTTTTGTGCTGTATTTCTGATAGTCTAATTATTATATGTCTGGCTGAAGTTTATTTTGGTTATGGTTAATTGGGGTTCTGTATGCCTCAGTTACCTGTATTTCACATTCTCTTCCCATGTCTGGAAAGTTTTCTGCTATTATTTCTGTGAATAGTCTTCATAGGTCGTTAGTATTGACCCCTGCTTTCTCATTGATGCCTAGGAATCTCTCTTGTCATCGTCTTGCAGCTGTTGAATGGTTGTTTCTTGGCTCCTTACTATTTTTAAGAGATCTTTTCTTTCATGGCCAGGAGCTCCCAATCCGTCTTCAAGATCTGAGATTCTATCTTCAGCTTCATTCAAGCGGTTTTTCAAACTTTCCATGGAGTTTTTCATTTCCTGCATTTCCCTTTGCATCTGTTTCATGCATTCTGTGTCTTATATTGTTCAAAGTTTCCATCATTTTCTTTAGTTCTTCTATTTTTTTATCTTGCTCTTCTGTAGATACACACCTTCCTTTAATAATGACTGTCATTTCATTTTTTAGTTGTTTATTTTTGATTTCTCTATAGCTTCATCAAGCTGTTTCCTTACTGCATTTTCTATCAATTCATAAAGTTCAGTTGTGTAATTCCCACTGTCTTCAATTTCAGTGTCTCTTGGGTTTGTTCTTAGTGACCTGGGGGATTGTGACTGTCTCTTGGCCTTTCGTTTTGTCATTTTCTTCTGGGACCTGTGTGGCTGTGTGTCCTGCGAGGCTGACCACGTGTTCCCTTGGTGGGTTGCGCTGAGTTGCTGGACTGGGTAGAGCTGTATCCTCTGCACAGCTAGTGAGGCTGCACTCCCGGAGCGTCCTGGTGGAGCTTCCACCTTACTGGGTGGGGGCCAAGGCCTCCTGGTCCCAGGCAGCTAGATGGAGCATACCCCAGAGTGTGGCACCCTCCGGACCCTGAGTCTGGCTGCAGGGAGTTCAGCGCCTCTGCAGTGCCAGGCAAGCCTGGGTGAGTCCCAGGCCTACAGTGCTGGGGCCTTGCTCCTGGCCGGGCATGGCTGCAGCCTCTAGGACCCACGGGGCTGGCTGCTTCACTGAACAATGAAGCTTGCGCACGCTCTGGGCTCTGACGGGCAGAGCCAAAGCTCTCCAAGGCCCTGCAACTACGCTGACCAGTCCCTGATGAGCAGCTCTGGGGTCCTGGGCTGGGCTGGGCTGAGTACCTCTGTGTCCTGCAAGGATGGCTGGGAGTTTCCCTGGTGGGTTGGGCTGAGTCACAGGACCGGGTAGAGCTGGATCCTGTGCGCAGCTAGTGAAGGCGCTCTCCCGGAGTACGCTGGTAGAGTTTCCGCCTTACTGTGTGGGGGCCAAGGCCTCCCGGTTCCAGGCAGCCAGGCGGAGCGTACCCCTGAGTGTGGCGCCACCTGGACCCTGAGTCTGAGTGCAAGGAGTTCAGCGCCTCTGGAGTGCCAGGCAAGCCTGGGCGAGTCCCAGGCCTACACTCTATATGTAACCATTGTATTGTTGCACTTGTGTGACAAACTGAAAGAAAAACTATGTATATGTTTATGTATTAGATTGTTTCTTTTTTTTTATTTTTTTGGTACGGAGGATTGAACTCACAATCTTGCACCTGCCAGGCAGGCACTTAAGCCACTGAGCTAAATCCCCAACCCTATGTTTATGTTTATGTATACAAAAAAATTAGTTAAGATATTTAAAAAGAATTTTGAGTGAAAAGTAGTTTTTACAGGGTCATTTTCAGATTTCATTTTTACTGTGAATTGTTCTTTTAAAAATAGTATCACATTCATAACGTGTATTTCTTGCCAATATTTTTCTAATGTCCTATACATTTTTTTTGCTATAAAATAAAAAAAAAATTTTTTTTTTGAGATGAGGTCTTGCTATATAGTTCAGGCTGGCCTTGAACTTAAAACAACTGGGAGTCTCCCAAGTGTGGGATTATAAGTGCCTGGTTCCCACTTATCCTATTCTTGGTGAAGAATAAAATTCTCCTTTGATGCTCAATTGGTGACCGATCTTAGTAGTTTCACACCTCTGAGAAAGAAAAAGGACCCAGTTAGAGGTTAGAAATTAGTATGCTACACACACAATGGACAATCTTTAGCCATAAGGAGTAGTCTGTGCTCCTAGACATTTGGGAGGCTCAGGATTGCAACAGCTCAGGAGTTCAGGGCCTGCCAGGGCAGCAGTGTGAGGTTGTTCTCAAAAAACAAAACAAAACAAAAGTAATGAAAACCAACATGTACTACAACATGGATAGAATATGAGGACTGCAAAGAGAAAGCAAGCATACCCTGAAATACTCAAACTGTGTGGGGTTCATTTGGATGAACCACCCAGCACAGGTAAACACCTGAAGACAGAAGGTAAGGCAACCACCATGGGGAGGGTTGGGGAGTGGCCACCAGCAGTTGTAGTTTTCTGGGGGGATGGGGAGGGATAAATACACCCTAGAATAAGTAGTAATGGTCACACAACTTTGCACTGCACACTAATAAACTACACATTTTAAGATGTGAGGCAGGAAGAAAAATTCCCAATATATACCTTAACGATATAGTTACCAAAACAGTATCACAGTAGTGCAGAAATAAGTAACAGTTCAATAAAACTACATCCTAGAGCTGAGCATTGTGGTGCAAATCTGTAATCTCTAGCACTTGAATGCAAGGCTGAGGGAGGAGGATTGTCATGAGCTGCAGACAGCCTGAGATATACAGTTCGAGGCTAGCCTGGAATACATAGTGAGTCCCTGTCTCACCACCCACTGTTTTAAAACACTACATCAAATGATTAAAGAAACTTATCAAGTACATGTAAAGAGGAGGATTTTATTGGACACTGAGCTCTCTCTCTACTGTGCTCTTGGACAGTGGTGTACTCTCTCATCCTGCATATTGTAGTTTTTCCCCATTTTTACTTGGTCCAAACTTGCTCTGCAGAGCATGTTTCTTTTCCTACCTTCAATAAATGTAAAACCCTGCTACTGTTTGCACTTGTCTTGACCAATTCTTTGCTGAGAACTGAAAGAACCTAGAAACCACCTCCAGAAGGAGACGCTAGCAGTCGAAAACTGGTAACACAGGTGACTATTTCATGTGGTTTCCCTCTTCGAGCCAACATTCTTTCAAAGGATGTTGAAGAGACTGTTGCTACTTAAACTGTGAGAAGTCTAAAATGTGCCCGGAGGTGGTGATAACTTCAATTTCTTTCATACCTTTATTATCTATCACTAAATATAAAGTTTTCAATAAATTTTTATTGCAAAATACAATGTACTGTTTTAACTCCACACTGTCTTTTATTTCCTTTTTTTTTGTGGGGGGGTAAGGATCTGAATATATAATTCAAGCTGGTCTTGAACTAACTTTGTAGCCCAGGTTGACCTCAAACTTGCATGGATTCTCTTGCCTCCTCAGGCTCCAGAGTGCTGGGATTACAGGCATGCATCACCACACCCAGGCCCTACTTCCCATCTTTACATAGCTCTAAAACTGACACTTGGCTAGGCATGGTTGTGCGCGCCTATGATCCTAGCACTCTGGGAGGTTGAGGCACAACTGCAAGCTCAAAGCCAGCTTAGGCAATCTAGCAAGTTAACGAGACTCTCTCAAAATAAACAAATAAAAAAAAGGGCTGAGTATGAAAGTCTTATTCAATCCCCAGTACTGAAAACAACAAAAACAAAAGGCCCCGATTTTTTTCTAGCTAGCAGTCATTGCTGCTCAGAATTTACAAAACATAGCTCAGACAGTAAACACACTCAATCTGTTTGCCTCCAGATTGAATGGTGTGCAAGACTGGCATCACAGGATGTTTCATAGGAATTTACTTAGCAGGGAGAAGCAAGCCAATCTGTAGATAGGCTACAGTCCAGCCAAGGCAGTCACACACATTTTGTTTGGATTTAGTATGGAATAGTTTCTGGATTTAAAGAAAACTAAACAAAATTTTACAGGTTGTTATACTAGCAGGCAGGAAGCCATGGAGAAACCCTGATCTAAAAAATATTATTTCCGCACTTAAAATTGTGGTAAAATAGACAGATCTGAAGACAGACTCTAACATTCTCAGTTTTATTCTGCCTGATGATGCTAAATATTATCTTGTTTCCACTTCTAGTTAGGAAACCCTATTTTGGTAGTGTGGCCCATAGGTTCATTAACATTCCCCACTCCTCTAACACTAGTAAAATACTTCCTTGGCATAAAATATTACTTAATTTTTTTTTTCTCGAACTGGCAACAAAAACAAGTTGCTGCCAGTTTTTTTTCCTCAAAGTCAAATTAATTTTTGACAGTTTAGACAGAGAACATACATCCAGATTAATGGCTGTTACTACCTTAATTTTTCTCAAAACTTTAGTTCACACTGCAGTACTTTAGGTAAATAATACTAATCTCTTCCAGCTTCTGCAAAGTACACTGACTTTAAGGAAGTTCATCTGGTTTCTTGCCACTTCTATCCATATTCCTGCCTTACCCTCTCCAAAAAATCAGTCTGAGTTTGTTGTTAACACAGATTATTTTCTCCATTCTGAGTTTTCCCAACCTATTTAAGAGTTCTGACAATTCTGCCAGTGACTAAGTCTCCTCTTGGGAACAACTGCCTCATTATTACTATTGAAAATAGTCACTCCTCATGCTGACTGATAAGGATCTGGAAACTTATTGTACCTGAGAATGCAAATCCCACCCTACCCAATCTAAAGATAATGCATTACAAGTGGAATAACAGGCCCACCAAAGGACAAAACCCCAGCAGTTTATGTTCCAATTAAATTACTCAATTTTGTGCATATTCCTAATTCCTACTAATATTAATAATTTACCATTTCCCTTATAACCAGTTAGTACCAAGGAAGCAAAAAGAGAAAAAACCACCCTCCCACAACCCTATAGCAAATGCCCTAGTATTTTTAAGGTAATTCAGCCTTCCAACTGACCTGCTTCAGAAATATTTTGTGCAGTGCATGTATCATGTGGGTTACTATTGCTCTTGGCAAACTAGTCTTACTACTTGGAAAATCAACAGCAGATAACCTCAAATAAGAGGTCTTTTCCTGCATCCTTCAATCAGAATAATTGCTCAGAAACTTAATTTTTGCAAAAAAGTATATCCAAAATACAGATGATCACAAATTGGTTTTTATATCACCATTTCGTTTCTGTTTAACTTGCTCACTACTACCAGAATGGGACATGCAGTCTAGCATTCTGGAAATCAAGACACTGCCGGAAGCAAGTCACCACCCATAGGGACACCCCATCATCCACCCACAGCAGCATCCAGAGAACTGCTTTCCTGTCAACCACAACCACGCTGGGCCCCTTAACCCATTTTGTGCCATAAACTCCTTCTTTGGCAGTAAGAACTCATCTCAACATATTCTGAAGCAAAACCCATGCATAGAAAACCAGTTATACTAAAATACTGAATACAGCTAAAATGTTTTCTAAAAATAAGGTTATAAATACACCATTTTTTCTTTTTTTTACTATTTTATTTTTTTGTGGAAGTGGGCATTGAGCCCAGAGCCTCACTCTGAGCTACATCCCCAGCTATTTTGTTCTTTTTTTAGATTTACAGACAGGGTCTACCTAAGTTGACCAGGCTGACCTTGAACTTCCAAGTCCCTTGCCTCCTCCTGATGAGCAGCTGGGAATTAATCATAGGCATGTGACACTTTCACTGTGCCCAGTACTGCATATATTTTTCTTTTTTAATGTATTAAATAATAAGCTGTTATGAATGTAAGAAATTATCTGTGATTTCTACTGATAACAATGTTACAGGTACTACTTAGTAGTTGGAAAGAAATCCTAATTTAGAAATTAGCTATAACATATACTGTTTATATGTTTTGTTTTTTTCCCTTTCCCCTGTGCTGGGGAATCAAACCCAGAGATTTGAACTGTACCACTGAGCCACACCCCCAATCCTGTTTGTAACTTGCTTATCATTCAAATAATCATTTTGAAGCCTTTAAAGAGGTATTATAATCACCTGGTTTAATCCCTTCATTTTTTTAAAGATAGGAAACAAGAAATAACTGATGATATAGCTTTGCCTGAGTTATCTTGTCTATAGATTACTAAGTACTACTTACAGTAATGTGCTGTTTTCTTCTGAAAACCTGAACTCAAATCTAGTAATACTTAGCACTTAAGATGGTGCGAAGACCAACATACTATGAGCTAATAAAACATTCTATTGTAAGCTTGTACCCCACCTCCGACATAGGCAAAATGGAAATAATTACTCAACTATGAAAGAACCTTAATGCGAAACACAAATCTAAAAACTACTATAGTCTAGTCCTGTAGCATTAAAGGCACGACTGTTACCAATGAATTCTGTGCAAAAACAAAGACAAATTATTCTTTTTGCTTAGTAAAAAAAGTATCATCAAATTCTGATTTACTTCATACATCTAGTATTTTTGTGACTTCCCGTGAATTTCCCAAAGGACGAACAGACCCCAGAAATAAGCCACTTCAGGTGGAGGATGACATATGTACAATGTAACAAAGAATTGAGTTTGGAGTCAGACTACTACTACGACCAGATATGGACCTGTAATTACAGGCAAAATGCTTGTTTTCTCTGATCTTCCATTTTTCAATCAGTAAAAAGGGACTAAATGCTAATAGCCATATGAGACTGTCACGAAGGTCACTAAATATTTGCCCCTTTCTCTTAAAGGACTCAATGGGAAATAGGTTAATTCAGAGGTAACTTCCTAAAGCAATAAGGACACATCTCTGATTTCTGAATTATAGACGTTTACTTTCTCCCCGACATCATTTGATGAAATTACTTAAAAGTAGAATATTCTAAAGTGAGGCACAAACAAACTCTTTCCTCATGCTAGTACAGATCAACAATTTAAAACAGGCTAATTTAGATGGGTGCATGGTGCATGCCTGTAATCCCAGCTACCTGGGAAGTTAGGGTGGGAGGGTTTGGAAAGTTTGTGGCCAACCTGGGCAAATACAGTGAAACTTCAACAAAAATTAAAAATTTTAATAAGTAAAATAAAACAGAGCCAAACAAGTAGCCATTTTTTCCCATAGAAACTCCTTGCTTCTATTCGATATGTAAGGAATTACACATTGGAAAAGGAGACAGATTGAAACCAAATTCCTAAACCAGATAAAAGCAAAACATCTGAAGAACCATACAAAATTTAAGTTCTGATGACTGGAAAAAAAATGCCAACAAGACGACTAAACTTTCCGTTTTACTTTGCTTGCCTCCATGAAGATTTCACAGCAGTCAGTGGCAAACATGTTAAAATTACAGCAACAAATGTGCAAACACATTTCAGTTGGGTAGACAAAAAAATACAGTAAGTAGTCTAGAGAACACAAAAAACTAAAAGTACAAAGCAGATCTGCTAAACACTAGGGCAGAAAAAAACACCATTATCTATTAAGTCCTCCTGCTGCACCCTTTTATTTGTAGGCAGAACTGCAAACTGTTTAAAAGACAATAGCAATGATAATTATAGGAACCTTCATGCTGTGCCAAAGCACATATACACAGCAATTCAGAACAATCAGTCTTACCTTCAGGAGAGAAGAGGTTGTGCCAGATGAAATGGGTGGATACCATATGAAACAATCTTGGAATTAGCTAATAGGATATAGGAAAAAATGAGCCTAATGCTGATGCTAAGCTCCCTTCCTCCTTTATACAATAACATTTTATGCTATTTGAAAAGGAGTATTAGAAAGATGCTTCTTTCATTTTTCAAAGACCTAAACACAGTCTGTTTTTAAACACAAGATTAAAAGACCATATATCATTTCCTTGTATACTCCGCAAAAAAAAAACATGCACCAGATGCTAGATTTGATAGGACTTTCAAAAGGACACTGCACAACTCAGGCCTGCCCTGAATTCACTACATAGCCCAAGCTATACTCAAATTTGTGGTGACCCTCCAGCCTCATCCTCCCAAGTGCTGGGACTAGATGTGTCCACCACTATGCCTGGCCCTTTTTAAAAAATAGTTTGAAAAACTAACCTCACAGACCACCAAACCTGGAAGGGGCTGGCCCATAAATCATTTGCTATTTATAGTAATGTAGCCAAAAATCATTTAGTATTTAAGACTGAGACTAGCCTTATATTCATTATCTGAGAATAAGGCAAGAAGTCTAGCACTTGCCCAAAACACTATAAATTACAAGAGATAAATTTCACATCCCCAAACCCTCCAAATGACCAAAGCAAATGCATATTGGCTTTTTTTCTTCATCTCCTTTATTTATTTTGAGATGGGATCTTGCTTTATAGTTCAGGCTGACCTGGAACATGGGACAATTCTTTTGCCTCGCCGCCTGAGTGCTGGGCCAGTCTGGGCTACAAAGTGAGCTCAAGGCCAGCCTGAACTGCAGTGAGACTCTGCCTCAAAAAGAAAACAAAACAGGGCTGGGGATTTAGCTCAGTGGCATACCTGTCTGGCAAGCGTGAGGTCCTGAGTTTGATTCCCAGTACTCCCCCAAGAAAAAGAAAAAACGAAACACAAGAACAAAAAACAAACAGAGTGTGAAGATGGAAGTTACTACTATTGTTACAGGCAACTGAGTTAGATAGAAATATTATAGGCAGTCAGACAGGGCTAGGTCTCAAAGCAGTCAGTGCAGAAGGCCAGATACCTTGCAACTGTGAGGAGACAGTCACCTCCTGCTGTGGGCCAGGCCTCAAGACAAAAAGATCAAACAAACCCACATCCTAAGGACTGATATTCTAAACACATCTCTATCACACTGAGGAAGCCAGGAGTCACCATTCCAAACCCCGCCACAGAATACATGACTTGCTTCCCCATTTGTCCCTGATTAAATCAATTTTACATGAGCAATTATTCTTATTAGTCAACCATAGTTCTGTCCCACCTTATGCCCACCGTGCGAGTTCCCATGTTTTCCCCACCTTGTATCCGGTTCACCTCGTGGTTTTACTCTATAAAAGCTCCTAAAAAAGACAGTCTTTAGCAACCCACTTGGGATCCCTCCTGTCTCTCAGACAAAAGCTTTCCTTCTCTCAGTAAATGTATTTTGCTCTTAACCTCCGTTGTTCCTAAAATTCATTCTTTGATTTTAGAAAACACAAACTCACACCAGACATAGAGAGTTGTTCCCCTATATCACTATGAGTGAACACTTAAGGAAAAAAAAAAAAAGTTTTGGGAAAAGAATTATTTCCTCCTGCCAGTCCTGTCACAGACATCAGTTTACAAAAACACTTTCAACGTTTCTGAACGCCAAGAAGACTAAGTTTTATATAGGAATATAGCTTTCCTAACATCCTGAGCACATGTGATTCTGACTGCACAAAGAATTCCTCAGCATACAAATAGTATTTTCTCATTTACAGTTTTCTGGCTATGCTTCAAGATTTCTTATCAAATTATCTTTAATGTAATCCTTTTGGGGGGGCTTATACACACAGATACACATTTCTTTCTTTTTTTTTTTGTCGCACCAAGGATCAAACTCACAACCTTGCATCTGCCAGACAGGTGCTTAAGCCACTGAGCCAACCCCCCAGCTCTAGTTTTTTTGAGACAGGGTAGTATTATGTAGCTTAGGCTGGTCTTGCGCTCATGTTGTAGCCCAAGCTGGCCTCAAACTCACAACACTCCTCCTACCTCAGCCTCCCGAGTGCTGGGATTACAGATACACATTTCAGCACTTCACATAAAATATCAGCTGTTCTTTGAGGTTTTAAAGACATAAACACAATCTAGAATTACCAAATCCTATCAAAATTTCTCCTATGGACTATCACCACTATATATATCTAAATCATATAACTGCTGCTAGCAGGAACAAAAAGAAAATCAACACCTAGTGAGAGCTTACTGCATGCCAGACATTTAATATATATTTCTAATTAAATCCTTATAACGACCATAATAGATGGGCACCATTACTGTTCAAATATTACAGATAAGAAAAATAAAGGAGGCATGTTGGGTCGGGGAGGATCCAACCAGAAGACAACTAGCCAGCCTTCCTGGTGAGTGGTGCCAGCAGCATGGACTCCAGGAAGAGAAAGATCCTCGCCTCCCCTGAGAATCTACAACCTCCTCCACCCTCCACCCCCAGTAAGCAACCTGCTGGTTTGGAGGACTGGCTAGGTTGATAGCAACTAAGGTACATAAATCAACTAAATGCTTGTATTGTTTGGCTGATTTTGTGGGCCTGGGGCTGGCAGCCTGAGCATCTCTTGGGAGGATCACAGTATGCAATGTAGCAAATATGGGGGATTCCCTTCTGTCTTGTCTTTGAGGCCCAATATTGCTCTCACTGTCTTGCTTTATTCAATATTCTGTTTTGATTGGTTTTCTTCTGTTTTGTTTTTGGTTTTATTTTACTATACCTGATGGAATGGTTAACTATTGTGAAGATAACAAGATATACTATAGCAGTAACTGTTTTCCTAGTATCTTGAAGTTCTGTACCAGTTCTACTTCTTTGTTTTGACTGACTTTGTTCTGTTATGTTTTGTTGGATTTTACTATCTCTAAAATAAAATTAATTTTTAAAAAATCATCAAAAACAAATAAAAAAGAAGAAAAATAAAGGAGGGATGTTAAAATTAGGAAGGGTTGTGTAGTGTATACGTACCAATTCCCCAAGATGAATGTAATCATTATACACTCAAACATGTACTAATTAAAAATATTGTTCAAAAACATAAAAAGAAAAAAAAAAGGAATTGAATACTGAAAGGTCACATCATAACCTGTTGAGGTAACTGAGGTCACCAACTGACTAAGTGTCAGAAACAGGACTTGAATCCTGACAATCTAATTTCAACATCTGGGCTGCTCTCTGCTATACTACTCTTTACTTTTCATTCTGAATACATGGAAGATGATTATTTGAACATTTCTAGATTCTGGATCACTGATTTTCTTCAAAATCATAGTCTCCTCTTGAGTTACATTTTGTTCGCATTATTTTAAAAAAGCAGCATTAGTGCCACTCACTGAGAATAATGGAGGCTCCTAATGGCTTACCCTAATGTAAAGCACACCTGTTGACAAACCCTGTGTCTGGTAGAAATCTTCAATTTCTTTAGTTTCCATTCAAGAATGAAAACATTTTCTCATCAATGATCATTTCAAGCCAGAAAAATAGTCCCAGTGTATCTCCAGAAAAGTAGCTATAGAAACAATGGAGCTGAGGGAGTCTCTGCCTTCTACCCACTTAATTCTAAACAGCATGCTAAGGTCATTCCTCCTTCCATTGTCCTATGAGAAGTAGAAAATAACAAAACCCAGGAAATCTCTGATGCTCTAGGTGAGAGCACATGCACACTGGATACCCCGGCCTGACCTTCAGTCTCCTTTGCCCTACCCCTATCTCATTAATGTTCATAAATATGCGCTACATGTCAGGCATATAATTAAGATCAGAGTGAATTTTGGGACAGGCATGTCTGTTGAGAGTCCCTGAGATGGCATAGTACCCTGTCAATCACACCGAGACCCTAGGAAGAGGCACCTGAACTGAGGTGCACATCCTTTAAATTCTGAAAACCTGATTTACTGGGGGCTGGGGGGGTCTGTTGCTGCTTCTCTGTGCTGTGACCTGTGCAGTGCTTTTACTGTTCTGTCACCTGGTGCCACTTTTCTGTCTGGGCCATATCTTTCACTGGCATGAACTTAGCCTGAGCACAACTTCCTTTGATCGTCAATAAATGCAGCTGCTTGCCACCTGTTACCCAGTGTACAATTTGCAATGGCTCATTATACCCAAGAACCTGGATTACACCTACCTATTCCACGGCAACATCTCATGTCTGGCTTTGGAAAGATGTTTAAAAACAAAATGATTTTACACAACAGCCTCCTAACTTCTACACAGAACATTCACAGGCCTCTGTGTATAAATATGTATCCTTACACATAATTTCCTGAAACTGCAAATTCTAATTTAAATTCTGAAACCACTATGTTTTAAAACTCAAAATTAATTTATGACACTGATGATAACCAAGTATATTCTGATCAATCCTTAGGGCAGAACAGAAATATTTTTATAGTAGGTATGTTTATGTCTTATAAATGTGCCATAATACAAGAAAAATGACAAACTGCTAATTAAGATTCAAAAAGTAAGCCATGTTAATCAGAATATGCTAATAAAATTTTAAATTAAAAATTATTCTGTGTGATAAGTAGAAGAAGACTATTTCCATTGTATGATCTTATTTAAATTACAGGTATTTTTCTCCTGAAAATCCAGAACAGCAAAACCTACTTATATACACCCCTCTACTCTTCCACTAAACTTCCAATACAGCTATGCATTGGTAACTTTTGCCTTCTTGTATGCCTAGTATTTAGAGAAAATCAAGAAAGAACATACAGATTCTGTCCCAGACAAGAGCTAAAGCACTTTTTAAATCAATGCAAGCTGAAGCATAGTCACAGAAGACCTACATTGGAACCCGCTTAGGTTTCCCTAAGCACACTCACTTGGGCTGGGGATGCAGCTAGCGGCACAGCCCTCACCTAATATGTGAGAGGTCTTGACTTTAATCGCTAATACTGTGAATCATAAATAACATAAATAAAATATACTCACTTTAATTAGTTTGGTTAACTCTAACACCACATCAGCTCTTCAATCACAGTGACTTCATCTGATCAGCCTATTAAATCACAGGAAGCTAGAACAGATAACAGATAAAGATGTCTTTGTGACATTAGTGTTCTGTTATGGCTTAAATAGCAAGTATTCCCCCGAGGACTTGCACAACGAGTGCCTGATCCCCTGACCTCCAAGCAGCAATGTGCAGAGTTGGGACCTAGAGAAATGAATGGACAGGATATGGTAACGCCCACCTGTAATCTCAGCATTTGGGAGGCTGCGGCAGGAGGATCACCATGAGTTCAAGGATACTCTGAGCTACATAACTACATCGTGATACCCTATTGCAAGAGAGAGACAGAGAGACAGAGAAAGAGAGATAGAGAGTTGAATGGACTATGAGGACACTAACTTCGATAATGGATTAATCCATTTTAGAGGCCAGGGCATAATACAGTATTAGGTCTGGACAAAAATGTCTGCCAAAGGCCCATGTGTTTAGAGGTGGGACTTTCTGGAAGGTGACTAGATCATGGAGATGCTGACCTCATGAATAAATTAACCCACTGGTGATATTACAGCTTAACAGGCCACTAGCAGGCAAGGTATAGTGGGAGAAAGCAGGTCACTGGGGGTGTGCATCTGAAAGCTGCTATCACTTCTAGGGCTTTCTCCAGTTTTGTCTGCTTCCTGGGTGCCATAATGTAAGCAGCTCTCCTCCACCACATCCTTCCTCCTGTTATGACATTTCTGCTCTGGATATAGTTGACTGTGCACTGAAACCATGAGCTATAATAAACCTTCCTTCCCTTAAACTGTTTAAGTCAGGTATTTTGTCACCATGACTTAAAACAGACACATTCACTAAAGTAATCTCAATTTATATTTCACTTCAAAGTACTCTTTTTTTCCAGGAAAGCATTTTGTGTGACATTCCTCTGCCACTTAGATTGCACTGTTTTGAATTTGGGCTCCAACACTTGATAAAACTGATAAACCGGTAAGACTAAGTTTTCTGCAAGAAAAAGGGGGCAAGAATGAGTTGTTACAATGATTAAGAGATAATATTTACAAAGCTAGCCACTGTTAATCTCATTCTGGAAAACTGCCTTCAATAAGAAAAGAGCTATTCCACTGCATGTTGCTCTTGGTATAGAACAAATAAAAGTAATTAACTACATTGAAAAAGCCAAGACTTTTCTCTCAGCTGAAGGAAACACACAAGAGTACACATTCTAAAAAATTACAAAAAGGTACATTTCCAAGTCTGTGAGTCAGATTAGAAACTGAAATAACTGAGAAATGTATTAAACTGACCTTAGGTGGTTTTCTTTTCAACACTACTTTAAAATACGCATTTATAAAACGTATCACCTTTTCACAGCATAACCTAAGAGTTACTCAAATTTTAATTATTCTTAACTAGCCCATAGGGCCTAGGCCTATTTTTGCATAATATCTATAACTGGTGCACAGAATTTTATATTCAGTAGTTAATTCCTATTAATGATTATAATTATACTGCATAAAAATTTTTAAATGTTCCTTTAAACATATTCATACCATTTTGGATTTTTCTTTTTTAGTGTTTTGTGGTGCTGAGGATCAAAGCCAGGATTCCACATGCTAAGAACACATTTTACCACTGGCTACAACTCCAGTAAATCCTGTTTGTTGCACCAATGCCAGAAGATGATCATCTTGATTATAAGGTAGAGAGACTTCCAGGCCTCCACTGATCCACCCAATTACAATTAATCTCTTTAGTAATGCATACATACACTTACCCCTTCTGGTTCATAACAGCATAAACATCAAATTGTTGGGTGAGGTTGTAGCTCAATGGTACAGTGCTTGCCACATGCATAATACCCTGGGTTCAATCCCCAGCATAACCCTAACATGGTTCCCCAAAACACACATACACAAACCCCATCAAGTTGTTTCCAACAGGGTTGGAGGGTTATAAACAAAATCATTAACCTTTCAGAAATTCTTAGCGCTGCAAATTTTTGTTTGGGGCTGCTGGAACACTATAGACACCCAATTATTAACACTTTCAAAGTAAATGCTCTTGAATGCAAAAACTATACTTTTCAATACAGTACTATTTTATAAAAATAGAATTTCAGTAACGTACTAAAAGGATATTCAATGGTAGAATGCTCAAAGTAAGCACACACTTAACGTTTGGTGACTGAGTAGTAAGAGTTTGGAAACAAAAACAATGTAAAACTTTAAATAGAGTGTCTACTACATGAACCAGATACAGTGACATGCCTATAGATCCAGCTTTTAGGGTTAAAGGAATGCTTAGAAACACTCAAGACATATAAAGAAGACTTTACCAAAACAAAACAATAATTGAAATGTAGTCTAGATTAGCTGCTCAGAGGATCCAGCTCTGCCCGGTTCCGCGGCTCAGCTCAACCCACCAGGGGAACACCCAGTCAGCCTCACAGGACACAGAGGTACTGAGTCCAGCCCAGCCCAAAACCCCAGAGCTGCTCATCAGGGACTGGCCAGCTTAGCTGCAGGGCCTTGGAGAGCTTGGGCTCTGCCCATCAGAGCGCAGGGCACGAGCTCCACTGTTCAGGGGTACTGCCAGTGCAGCAGGTCCTAGAAGTTGCAGGCCTGCCCGGCCAGGAGCAAGGCCCTGGCACTGTAGGCCTGGGACTTGCCCAGACTTGCCCTGTGCTCCAGAGGCTCTGAACTCCTTGCAGCCAGACTCAGGGTCCAGGTGGTGCCACACTCCAGGGTACGCTCTGCCTAACTGCCTGGGTCACCGAGGTCTCGGCCCCCACTCAGTAAGGTGGAGGCTTCAGTAGCACACTCTGGCAGTGCGCCCTCACTAGCTGCACAGAGGATCCAGCTCTACCCGGTCCCACAACTCAGCACAACCCACCAGGGAACACGCGGCCAGGCTCACAGGACAGAGGTACTCAGCCCAGTCCAGCCCAGAGACCCAAAGCAGCTCATCAGGGACTGACCAGCATAGCTATAGGGCCTTGGAGAGTTTGGGCTCTGCCCATCACAGCAAAGGGCACGAGCTCCATTGTTCAGGGGTACTGCCAGTACAGCGGGTCCTAGAGGCTGTAGGCCCACCCATCCAAGAGCAAGGCCCCAGCACTGTAGGCCTGGGCCTCGCCCAGCCTTGCCCGGTGCTCCAGAGGCTCTGAACTCCTTGCAGCAAGACTCAGGATCCGGGTGGCACCACACTCCGGGATACGCACCACATGGCCGCCTCGGCCCCAGAGGTCTCGGCCCCCACCCAGAAAGGCAGAGGCTTCAGCAGCACACTCCGGGAGTGCACCCTCACTAGCTGGGCAGAGGATCCAGCTCTACCCGGTCCCGTGACTCAGCGCAACCCACCAGGGGAATGCCTGGTCAGCCTCGCAGGACACAGAGCCACACAGGTTCCAGAAGAAAATGACGAAACGAAAGACCAAGAGGCAGTCTCAATCCCCCAGCCCACTGAGACACCAAAATGGAAGACACCAGAAGTTACACAACTAAACTTTCTGAAATAATAGCAAATGCAGTAAAGAGACAGCTCCATGAAGCTATAGAGAAACTCAAATCAGAAATATTCTCTCAGCTAAAAAATGAGATGAGAATCATTATGAAGGAAACGTGTATATCTAAAGAAGAGCAAGATAAAAAAATGGAGGAGCATAGGAGGATAATGGAAACTTTGGGTGAGCAATGTGGGACACAAGTACAGTACATGAAGCAGATTCAGGGGGAAATTCAGGAAATGAAAAATTCCATGGAAAGTTTGAAAAACTGCTTGAATGAAGCTGAAGATAGAGTCTCGGACCTTCAAGACAACATGGGAGCTTATGACCACGAAAGAAAAGATCTCTTAAAAATAGTAAGGAACCAAGAAACAACAATTCAACAGCTGCAGGATGATGCCAAGAGAAACAACATAAGACTAATAGGCATAAATGAAAAAGCAGGGGTCAATACTAATGACCTGTGAAGACTATTCACAGAAATAATAGCAGAAAATTTTCCAAACATGGGAAAAGAATCTGATGTGCAGATAAATGAGGCATACAGAACCCCAATTAACCATGACCAAGATAAATCTTCACCCAGACATACAATAATTAGGCTATCAGAAATACAGCACAAGAACAATATACTAAAAGCTGTCAGAGAAAAGAAACAGATCACATATGAAGGAAAGCCTATCAGAATCACGGCAGACTTCTCAACACAAACTTTTAAGTTAAGAAGAGCTTGGAGTGAAGGATTTCAAATCCTGAAGGAAAACAGCTTTCAACCCAGACTGACATACCCTGCAAAACTATCCTTAAAAATTGATGTAGAGATGAGATGCTTCCATGACGAACAACAACTGAAGAGATTTATGGCCACCAAGCCAACACTACAGGGAGTGCTGAAAGATACTCTAGAGAGAGACAAAGATGGCTGCAATCTTAAGAACAACAGCGAAAGGAAACCACTGAGCAGGGCAAATAGTTGAACAGAAGGTGTAGAGAGCCAACGGCAGAGGGATGTCATCGCAGGGATGAGCCAGTACATATCAGTTATATCAATCGGTGTGAATGGTCTCTACTCAACAATAAAAAGAGACAGACTGCCAGAGTGAGTTAAGAAACAAAATCCAACAATATGCTGTGTAAAGGAAACACATTTCACTCAAAGGGAAATTTGCAGACTGAAAGTCAAAGGCTGGAGGACAATGCTCCGTGCAGCAGGAGCCCAGAGAAAAGCAGGTGTGGCTATTATGTTTGCACACAATGTGAACTTCAAACCAAAAATGATCGGGAGAGATGAAGAGGGTCACTGCATACTTGCTGGGGGAGGACTTCAAGAGGAAGAGATTACAATCATAAATGTGTATGCACCGAATATGGGAGCACCCTACTATGTAAGACAATTCTTAATAAATGATAATAGTTATAATGGGGGACCTTAGCACCCCGCTGTCACAGACAGATCAACCAAACAAAAAATCAGCAAAGAAATAACAGAACTGAATCAAACTTGTGAACAAATGGACCTAGTAGATGTGTACCGAGTATTCCACCCATCAACATCAGAATTACACATTCTTCTCAGCTGCACATGGGTCATTTCCTAAAACAGATCATGTACTGGTCCACACAGCATGCTTAAGTAAATGCAAAGGAACTGAAATAATTCCATGCATATTATCTGACCATGGCACAGTAAAGTTGGAAATGGATGACAAAAAAACCTACAATAACCCCATAAACACATGGAAATTCAATGATGCTCTCCTGAACAACCAATGGGTCACACAAGAGGCTGAGGAGGAAGTTAAACAATATCTACAATTGAATGAAAATGCAAATACAAATTACCGGAAACTGTGGCACACAATGAAAGAAGTCCTCAGAGGGAAATTTATAGCACTAAACTCTCGCATCAGAAAAATGGAAAGAACACACATAAACAACCTAATGTTGCACCTCAAACTTCTAGAAAACGAGGGGCAAGTCAAGTCCAAAGCCCAAAGAAGGGAGGAAATTATCAAGATTAGAGCAGAAATTAATGCAATTGAAACTAAGAAAACAATACAAAGAATTAATGAATCAAAGAGCTGGTTCTTTGAAAGAGTAGATAAAATTCATGAACCGCTAGCCAACCTTATCAAGAAGAGGAAAGAGAAAACTCAGATTCATGCAATGAGAAATGAGGGGGGTGAAGTCACTGCAGACCCTATGGAAATACGGAGGATTGTCAACACCTACTTCGGGAACCTTTGCTCACATAGATTCGATGGCACAGAGGAAATGGATGGATTCCTAGAAACCTATGAATTGCCAGGGCTGAATCGGGAAGATGTGGAACTGTTGGGTGGCCCAGTTTCAGCTGATGAAATTTAAAATGTAGTTAGGACCCTACCAACAAAGAAGAGCCTGGGCCCTGATGGATTCACCACTGAATTCTACAAGAAATTTAGGGAAGACTTAATGTCAACACTCCTCAAACTCTTCAATGAAGTGGGAGGGGAGGTAAGTCTCCCTAACTCATTCCTGGAAACAAGTATTGCCGTGATGCCAAAACCAGAGAAAGACCCAACCAAAAAAGAAAATTACAGGCCAATCTCCCCAATGAACATAGATGCAAGGATCCTCAATAAAATACTGGCAAATAGAATACAGCAAGTTATCAGAAAGATTGTACACCATGATTGGGTGGGATTCATCCCAGGAATGCAGGGATGGTTCAACATACACAAATCAATAAATGTAATGCACCATGTCAGCAGGGCCAGGGACAGGAACCACATGATCATCTCGATAGATGCAGAAAAAGCTTTTGTGAAAATCCAACACCTATTCATGATAAAAACCTTACGGAGGGTCGGAATAGATGGTCTCTACCTCAACCTGATAAAGGCCATGTGTCATAAACCAACAGCCAACATCTTACTAAATGGAGAAAAACTGGGGACTTTCAACCTAGGATAGGAAACAGGACAGGGATGTCCACTGTTGCCACTCCTACTCAATATAGTTCTGGAAATGCTAGCCAGAGCAATTAGACAAGAGAAAGAAACAGGGGGAATAAGGACAGGAAAGGAGCCCGGCATGGTGGCGTACGCCTTTAATCCCAGCACTCGGGAGGCTGAGGTAGGAGGAGCATTGTGAGTTCGAGGCCGGCTTGGGCTACAACGCGAGGGCAAGGCCAGCCTGAGCTACACAGTGTGACCCTACCTCAAAAAACTAGGGTTCGGAGTTTGGCTCAGTGGCTTAAGCGCCTGTCTGGCAGGCGTGAGGTTGTGAGTTCGATCCCCGGTGCCACAAAGAAAAAAAAGGAAAAGAAGGAATAAAATTATCATTATTTGCAGATGATATGATACTCTACACAGAAGACCCCCAAAAATCCATTAAAATACTTCTAGAAGTAATACCAAATTCAGTAATGTTGCTGGATACAAGGTCAACACTCAAGGATCGGTGTCACTCCTGTACAGACAATAGGGTCACTGACAGAGAGATGAGGGAAACCACACCCTTCACTATAACATCCAAAAAAATGAAATACTTATGAATCAATCTAACAAAGGAAGTAAAAAATCTATACATTGAAAATTACAGCACTCTGAAAAAGGAAATCAAAGAGGATTTCAGAAAATTGAAAGATATTCCCTATTCATGGATAGGAAGAACAAACTTTGTGAAAATGGCCATTCTCCCAAAATTGTTACACAGATTTAATGCAATCCCAATCAAGATACCACTTGCCTATCTTACAGAGCTAGAATAAGCATTCCTGAAATTCATCTGGAACTAGAAAAGACCTAGAGTGGCAGGGGCAATTCTGGACAATGTAGGTAAGGCAAGAGGCATCACAATCCTCGATTTGAAACTATACTACAAAGCTACTTGATAAAATCAGCATGGTACTGGAGTCCAGACAGACCTGACGATCAATGGAATAGATTGGAAGATGCAGCCACAACTAGAGACACATTTAGCCACCTCATCTTTGACAAAGAGGCCAAGCATGTACATTGGAGGAAAGATAGCCTCTTTAACAAATGGTGGTGGAAGGGCTGGCTTTCTATGTGCCGTAGGCTAAGGCTAGATCCATGTCTATCACTATGCACTGGGATAAGGCCAGGATGGATCAAAGATCTGAATATTGGAACAGAGACACTGGACTTGCTGGAGGACAGGGTGGGTGGGAATCTTGATGACATGTGAGCGGGCAGAGAGTTTGTGAACAAAAATCAAATTGCAAAGGAAACACTTACAGAATCAACAAATGGGATCTCATCTTACTAAAAAGTTTTTGCATATCAAAGGTGGTCTCCAGCAGAGTGAAAAGAAAACTCACAAACTGGGGAAATATCTTGGCTAATTGTCCATCAGACAAAGGACTTCTATCTAAAACATATAAAGAATTAAAAGAAATCAGGCCCCTGAAATGCAAAGATCCAATCCAAAAATGGGTACCTGAGATGAATACACACTTCTCAGAGAAAGAAATACAAATAGCAAATAAATACATGAAAAACTGTTCAACATCAACCATCATTCGGGAAATGCAAATTAAAACAACACTGAGATTCCATCTTACTCCAGAAAGATTGGCCAAGATTAAAAAATCAACCAACAACAAATGCTGGAGGGGCTGTGGGGAAAAAGGAACTCTTCTCCACTGTTGGTGGGATTGTAGACTGGTGCAACCACTGTGGAAGTCAGTGTGGAGATTCCTCAAGAAGCTAGGATTAGAGATCCCACTCAACCAAGCTATCCCACTGCTGGGCATTTTCCCAGAAAAACTGAAAACATCATACCACAGGGATATTTGTGCACCCATGTTTATAGTAACACAATTTGTAATAGCCAGATCTTGGAAAGCACCCAAGTGCCCATCAATCAAGGAATGGATAAAAAAGATGTGGTATTTTTATACAATGGAGTACTACTCAGCTATTAAGAAAGATTGCATTAAGACTTTTGTAAGTAAATGGACACGACTTGAGACCATTCTCATAAGTGAGATAAATCACACCCACATGTGGAAATACCGTATTGTCTTCCTAGTGTAAGACACTGAAAAAGTATATATGATCCAAAATCTACAATAAACACTATGTAAGGGTAAAAAACAGCTCAAAGAGCAAAAGTAATTGGGAAGGTAAAAGGGGGAAAGAGGGAATGGAAAAGGAAAAGATATAAATCTGTATATATGTATATGTAAGATGACTAAAACGAACATACTGCTGATTGAATTAGTTATTGAGAAAGAACGGTTAATACTCATATGATTAGACCAATTTTACATGCCTATATCTGTTAATGTAAGCAACCATTTTGAAGATAACGATACGCAATATTGCAACCATTGTCAAGTTTCTATCATCCTCTTTTGTAATCCTATAATGTTACTGTTGTGCATTTGCTTTAGTCGTTTGTTTGTGTCTTTTGCTTTTAGTCTTTCTTATATGTGTCTTTTTTTTCTCTTAAAAAAAAAAAAGGAAATGTAGTCTAACATTAAGATGGGAAACAGAATCCCCAAAATTAATGACATTTTTAAATGAGACATGCTCCCCTTTTTATGTTCCTTAAAATGAAAAAGCAGATGCTTATTCATAAGGAAATAATTTTCAAGCTTTACAACTCTTCTCTGCATTTTAAAATAGGACAATTCGCTGCACATGGTGGCAAACCCCTATAATTCCAGCAGTTGGGATGCTTAAGCATGAGGATCGCTAGTTCAAGGCAAGCCTGCACTACACAGTAAGATCCTGTCTCAGAAAACAAATAAATATGGCAGGACAATGAAAATTTAAACAAGATAGGCAAGGTAGAGATTCACAAAATAAAATTAACTACAGTAAAAACCAAGGTGATTTCTGATAATATATGCGACAGTATTTTACGTAACTGAGATCATTCATAATTCAGAGCTAAGTCCCTAAATCAAACAAAAATTTAAAATAATATTTTAGATTTAGAAGTAAAACAAAATGGTTTAAATTTTCACTTAAATTTCAAGACCAAAGTGTTAAAACTTTTAAGTAAAAATTAATTTACACTACACAGTCTTGAAAAATGCATTCAACTAGGATGTAAAGTTCCATTTTGAGGAAAAGTTATAAGCAAGCACTTAGCTAATAAAAAATGTAAATTCTACTAAAGCTAATGTTTATCTGAGCTGCAATAATCAATTTTATTTACAATGTTTACAATTCAGGCATGGTTGCACATGGCTATCATCCCAGAGCTTGGTAGGCTAAGGCAGCTCAAGGCCAGTCTATGCCATATAGCAAGTTCAATGCCAACCTGAACTACACAGCCAGACCTATTCGTCTCATAAAAAACAAACACCAAGCAACAACAAAAACATTAACAAAAAAGAGGGGGAGAACAAGGTATTAAATGAAACAGTAATAAAAGACAAAAGAATATGGTCTTTTTTGTTATTCGGCTTTTTGAGAAAGAATTTTGCTGTGCAGTTCAGGCTGCTCTTGAACTCACTTTGTAGCCAAGGCTAGCCTCAAACTTGAACCGATCCTCCTTCCTCAGCCTCCAAAGTGCTAGGATTACAAGCATGTACCACCACACTCAGCCAGAACAAATTCTTAAAGACCGCTATTTGCCAAAGAATATAAATAAGATCAGTAAAACTGCTAAGAAAAAAAAAGTTACAGAAGTTAACTAACATACTTGATATAATGTCTAGCACATAAAATACACTAAATTATCTTCCAGGAAATAAAAATAACAATTCCATAAAGCTTAACCCTTTCAGATCCTCTTTGGACTTTTCAGGACACATTTAGACACTGCTCTTTGTAAAATAACTAAGGTATTGTGAAGATGGTAGAGCTTTTCATCCAAGAAAGATGACAGCATGAAGCACAGAACCTATTTCGCAGAGTTAACTGCAGGATCCAAAGGTCCCCAGAACCCCCAGCAAAAAGCCCTGATGACTGAACTTGAAATAAGAGCTTTTGCCCTACTTCGAAAACAAGTTTGCCTCTTCTGGTTCTGGGACAACAGAGAATGTGTCCTGTGAGACATCTTTGTCAAACTCAAATTTCATCTGAGGAAATTCCAGCTAATCAATAATTTCATTCTGTAGTTCCTAGAATGGTTTTACAGCTTCAAATAAACAATTCTAAAAACAGAATTATTTTTAAAAAGCAAACACTCTAACAAACACTCCAACTAAACCTGCTTTAAAAAAAGGTGTCTCTAACTTAACCTGAAGAGGAGCAAATAAAATAGTTTTCAAAACAATGTAAGACTAACCGGGCGTGGTGGCGCACGCCTTTAATCCCAGCACTCGGGAGGCTGAGGTAGGCGGAGCGTTGTGAGTTCGAGGCCGGCTTGGGCTACAACGCGAGCACAAGGCCGGCCTGAGCTACATAGTGCGACCCTGCCTCAAAAAACTAGGGCTGGGAGTTTGGCTCAGTGCCTTAAGCGCCTGCTCTGGCAGGCGTGAGGTTGTGAGTTCAATCCCCGGTGCCGCAAAAAAAAAAAAAAAAAAAAAAAAAAATGTAACACTACAGATGTAAATAACCAGCTACATCCTTATTAAAGAAAAGCAACCCATGTAATCCCAGCACTTGGGAGGCTGAGGGAGGAAGATCGTTGCGAGTATGAGACCAGCCTGGGCTACAAAGTGAGCTCAAAGCCAGGCTGAACTGCACAGTGAGACCCTGTCTCAAAAAAAAAAAAAAAAAGGAAACCTAAATTTTCAATTATGTGCCTACAATTTAGGGGCATATGATATGAAGCTTAGAATTCAATAGGGAGATAAAGTTATTAAAAATGAAACAAAGCAATCAACAGCTGCACAGTATAATGAAGTGCTAAATGTCTGAGTACTGAATGTATGTACAACAGGACTCTGGGTAAACTGGAAAGGGCAGAGAGTAACTGAAGAGTCCAAGAAGTTTTATGGAACAAATTTCTCATAATGGATAATTATATTTGGAGAAATAATTATATTTGGAGAAATATAAAGGGGAGGACAAGGTTGCAGAAAATGCCTAATTGAATATTAGGATTATTATTATTACAGGAAGTACTGAAGGGGAGTTAAGACAGGTTTTTTATATATATATATATTTTTTTTGGTATCGAAAATTGAACTCAGGACCTTGCACAGGCCTCAGTGTGGCTGAGCTATATCCTCAGCCTTTTTGGGGTTTTTTTTGAGACAGGGTCTTGCTATGTAGGCCAGGCTGGCCCTGAACCCATTATGGAGCCTACACTGGATTCAAACTCATGGTAATCTTCCTGCCTCTGCCTCCTGAGTGCTAGGATTCCAGGCATGCACTAAACCTCCAGCTTTGTTTTTGTTTTTTGAGACAGGATCTTGCCATGTAGTTCAGGCTGGCTTTGAAATCATTATGTAGCCCTAACTGGCCAAGAACTTGCAATGATCTTCCTGCCTAAGCTTCCTGAGTGCTGGGGCATGTGCCTAACCATGAACCTACAGCAATCTTTCTGCCACCACACCCAGTTTTAAGAGAGATTTTCAAACATGAAACCAAAAAATCTTGGTGCAGTTCTTGATCAACAGAGTATTACCTCAGAAGTTTTGTCCAATTAATCCGGCAACTGTGTACAAAAAGACTGAAGAGAATAAATAATAGAATTGCAAGAGCCATCAGAGACAATTACGGAAATCTAAGTTCAGAGTAACTGTTGACCTAATTTGTGCTTCCAATACAGTTAACTAATAAGTCACATGTGGCTTTTGAGACCTAAACTATCACTGGTTTGAACTTAGGTGTCCTTTAGGTGTGAAACGCAGTTGGGCGTGGTGGTGCATGCCTGGAACCCCAGCACATGGCAGGCTGAGGCAGAAAGATTGCTGTAGGTTCATGGTTAGGCTGGGTTACAGAGCAAGACCTTGTCTCAAAAAAAAAAAAAAACAACAACAACAAAAACCAAAACCAAAACCAAAAACCAATAAAAAGCCAGCCTGAACTGCACGGAGAGACTCTGTCTCAAAACAAAACAAAATACAAAATGCACCTCAGATTTCAAAGACTTATTATAAAAAAATTATAAACTACTTCAATAATTTCTGTATTGTTTATATGCTGAAATCAAGTTATGACTACACTAAGTGTAGTATTATTATTGTAATTATTTTCACTCAAGCTGTATATAACTCTGTGGTAAAGCACTTGCCTAGTAATCCCAGCACTTGGGAAGCTGAGGCAGGAGGACTGTTGTGAGTTCAAGACCAGCCTGGGCTACAAAGTGAGTTCAAGGCCAGCCTGAACTGCATAGTGACACTCTGTCTCAAAAAATAGGACCAGGGATTTAGCACAGTGGCCTAAGCACTGAGCACAAGGATGTGAGTTTGATCCCCAGTCCAAAAAAAAAAAGCACTTGCCTGGTATGCACAAGGCACTACATTTAATTACCAGAGCCACAGAAAACAAAACCAAACAAAAATATTTTCATCTACTTTTTTCCTTTTTTAAACATGTGGCTAACTAAAAACTTTTAAATTACATATATGCCTCACACTGTATTTCTATAGTCATCTCCTTCTCCTTCCCATTAACATGTTCCCACTCATGTATACATATTCATAAATGGGATACTTGAAGTGGATACCACTGTGCTAATACACATATTTACATACAACATAAACACAAAAATAAACGCTGAAATTCTAGCACTAAGGGAGGTTCAGGCAAGAGGATTGCTAGTTCAAGCCCTGCCTTAGCATGAATTGACCTCAAAATAAAAATAAAAAGGGTTGAGGTTTATTTCAATCTTCAGTGCACACACACACAGAGAGAGAGAAGAGAGAGAACACATATCGAAGTTTTCATTTAATTGCTTTCTTTTTGCAACCCAATGTACTATCCCACATGTTCTCCATTAGAGGATCAGGGTCTGAGCAGAGTCATTAGACACAAAATGACAAATTCAAGTGAATATCACCAAGAGTTAACTGGTCAACTACGGGCACAAAAGAGAAAGGATGAACTAAGGATGATATAATGGACACCTGCTGCTTGCTCCTCAGCATCCACTGGCCTTTACTTTTCCCTTGGGAATCTATCCCTCTCCACCACGCTGTTTAGGCAGAAAATATTCCCAGCTCCAAAAGTAGGCTTGACACATGATAGGATGAGCACGTCCTATCTCTCTAGCCTCAGCAGTGGGTTCAGAAATGTCAGCATAACCCCATCAGTGAGACACAAACAGCTGTTTCTTAGGTTTCCGAGAGGAGCAAAGTTCTTTTACTAGTGGTTCTTTCGGCTTCTGCATGGTACTGAGGACTGAACACAGGGCCTTCACACTGAGCCACACACCCCTCTTTTTTTCCCCTCAAGACAGGGTCTTAACTAGATCACTAAACTGCCCAGGATGGACTCCTCCTGCCGCAGTCACCATGCCTGGCTTAGCAGTAGTTGTGAAGTAGACACTAAAGTCACAGACACTCTGAAGGTTTAAGGATAAAATCAAGATGTCTATAAACTTACATCAAGAAAAACATTACATGTTTACTGTTCCTAACATGCAAATGAAATTTATTATTAGCAATATCTCTCAGTCTGTCATCAGTATAAGTCACAGGTTATTTTCCTAACATGCTGGCTACAGACATCTCCAAATAGTAACAGTGAACATTTGTTCATCACCACCCGGCAAATATTAAACTCATACTATATCTTTTTAACAAAGCAGCACCTATTACCATCTCATAATTTTTTCAGTTATTTTTATAACATTTTCAAATATTTTTATAATATTTTAATAACTTGTAGTACTATGTATTTGATTTAAAAATATTTCTGAGAAAGGGTCCCAAGGCTTCAGGCTGCCTAATAATCAATGGAACAGAGACAATGAAGAGCCTTCCTCACAGTTGTGCCAAAGCAGAACTCCCCTCCTGTGGACCTGCAATTAGTATATAGGGGCTGAGTTGCAGCAAACATTATATAACCACCAAAGGACCAAAAACAGAGAAGTTGAGTTCATTAAATAAAGGAAGGAAACACATGATGGAGGTCTGATCACATACACACTCAGTCTTCACCTTTGGACTTTTTAATATTGTTAGGCAGTGAATGAACTGGTTTTCTGTCACAGCAACATTAGAAAACTTAAAACATTAGCTTCTGTCTCAGAAAACTAGAAACAACAAAATTAGAAAAGGCTGAACCTTATCTGTCACACTGATGGAACCTGAGGAAAATGACCTCAGTTTTTCAGACTGTAGACTCACTCCAATCAAGTTCTCATATGGACTTGTTTCGTATAGGCGGAGAGTTGAAACTGTTTCCCAGACTCCCCTGAAGCAAACATTTCATGTATGGTCTAAGTGTGAGCAAGCAGACATAACTGTGGGCACTAAGACATGAATAACTGCTCCACTTCTGAAATACGCAGTGGTAGTAGCTTTCTGATTCAACAACATTGTTCTAGAGCAGTGAGGATGAACCTATGACATGTGTTGTTTTTCTTTAAGACAAAAAGATGTTAATATATTTTCCAAACTTAAAACCTCAGTATTCAAGTTTAACTGCAGTTGGCACTTTGCAATAAATAAATGGTTTTGGGGTCACAGAGTGGTCACTTGGTCTCTAAAAGGCTCACCATCCCTGCTTTAGGGCTTCTGCTGCCAGTGGCTCCCCCAAAAGACAAGTTCTATAGCGTCATTGCGGGATCAGTTCTTAGTAGCTTAGTGTAATCTGTTCGTTCAGCCCAAAGTTTACTGTCTTTCTCTACATATCTCACTTGTTACAACTACTTAGAACAAATATCCTTACTACAGATTCTTGAACAGCAAGTATAAAATACATAGTAAGTTACAGAAATATCTTCTTAGTAAGTAGAATCCTATTAAGAGTTGATAGTTTGTGCATATAGATGTAAGCATTTCCTGGACAGAATTATAAGTTAGAAACTGTAAGAGGTAAGGGCTGGATTATAAGACATAACAAAGGGCCAAGAACACAGTTTTAGATACTCCAGATCAGGAAGAGAAAGAATTATCTGCAAAGATGGAGAAAGCAGACAGGCAAAGAACCAAAAATGGAGGGAACACACAAAAAACAAAACCTGAGTACCAAACAGGACAAGCAGGATAAATATTTAACTCATCACTCTGCTTTTCCCATTACTGCCATCCTCAAAAATAGTCACTAGGTACAGAATAACACTCAAACTTCCTGCAAAATCTGGTCCCAACCACCCTCCCCAAAACTTGCAGTCTTCATAGAAAGAAAAAAATTCTCTTCTCCCAATTGTTAAATGAAGGCCTATCTTCATCTGATCAGGCTGATACCTTAAAAACAGAAATTTCTCTGTTTGGTAGGCTGGGAAGTTCCAAGATCAACATATCTCACAGAAAACTCAGTGTCTGATGAGGGCCCATGCCTCATAATGACACCTTCTTAATGTGTCCTCACATGGTGGAAGGGTCAAAGGATTCCTTCCTTTATGGCCTAATCACATCTTCACGGTCTCATTTCACCATTACAATGAAGATTAGGTTTCAACATATCAATCTGGGAAAGACAGAAACATTCAGATCACAGCATGTCATCTGATTGACCAAAACTCATGTCTCCTTTTCACACATAAGATACACCCATCCTTCCCAGTGGGCCCAAATATCTACTCAAAAGTCTAAGAGCCCAGTCTCATCTAATCAGATATGAGAATCAAAGGTATATTCTGAAGCAAACTCTCCTCCAGTCATGAGCCTGTGAAATGAACAGTGACGTGCTTCCCTACAGCATTTAACAGAATATACCTCACAATGGAAGTAGCCATTATGCACCACACACAAGCACTATTAAATATAAACAGTGGAGGGTCAAATGATTCCAAAAGGGAAAAACAGAAAAGATAACATGTCTCACCAAATCAAAATCCAACAGGGCAAACATAAAATTGTAAGGCTCCAGGAGTCTTCTGTGACTGTTGCCCTGTCTCCCTGACACTCTGTGCTAGGGAGTGGGCTCCTAAGGCCCTGGTCAGCTTCATTCCTATGGGCTTTGGTGAGCACAGCCCACACAGAAGCTCTCCACAGCTGCAGCTGCTGGCCAATGGCTCTTCTAGAGACCACAGGGCAGCCCCAACTCTGATGGTTCCTGTTAGGGTTTATACATCGTGTCAACTTGAGAAGTCTAGCAGCTTAATTAAGTAAGGCAGCAGCTCTACATCCTGTGGTGTAGAGCATAAGCATTTACCTGGCCATTGTGTCAATTTGAGAAGGCCAAAAGTTTAGTTGAGAGACTCAGCAGGGAGCCAGGGGTCTTACTTGGTAAACATTCTCATCCTGTGCAAAGGAAGGCAAGGATGTTTGTGAATGCTACACCCACCCTGGGGGGGGGGGTGTCCTGTGTATTATATAAAGGAGAAGAAGAGGCTTGCTCTTGCTCCTTTTACTCTGGCTGCTTTTTGTTCGGCTGCTGCCTTGAAGTGTTGTCCCTGTGCCATGCCACCCTGCCTTGGAGCCAGCTGATTGTGAACTGAAACCTCCAACAACTGTAAGCTAAATAAACCTTTCCTTCCCTAATTTGGGGTGTCAGGTATTTTGTCTCAGCAACGAGTAAAGAGTAACCAAGACAGTTCCACCAATGCAATGCCCGAGTAGGGGCTCTCAGTAGAGGTTGACCATTGTGGCAGCTGAATGGGCACCAGAGCTCTCTAGGGCATCCCCGAAAATCTAAATGGAGGCAAAGATCAACAGTCACTCGCCCACTCACTTGACACGCTGTCCTGGAGAAGACAACACAGACAACACCAGACTTTACGATCAGTACTTCCAGTGTGGGATGGCTGCCGTGTCCTGCCCCACACGACAGTCCACAGAAAGCACAACTGGAGTGGCCAGAGTGCTGCACTACAAAGTGGGGAGCAAAGCCTTGAAATCACTCTGTACCCAAGGCCCAGCATTCAGCCTCTATCAGAGACAGTGCAGTTTGAAGATCTGACATGCCTTCGGGGTGAGTCTTAAGAGAACTCAGCCTGCCACCCACCACATTAATCTCCTTATCCAAAATTCACCAGGCCACACCCTGGGCACACTCTTCTGAGCATACACATTCTTCACAATATGGGCAGGCTGATAGTCTTCCAAACCTGTAAGTTCCCTTTCTTTTTTCAATCCTGTTTAACTTAAGAGTTTCTCATCTCTCATTTTATAAGTTGCCTAGGTATTTCTTCTCTAACTATCCTGTTCTCTGATCATAAATTCAGCCTTCCACAAAGCACAGTCACAAACACAATTCAGCCATTTTCTGTCATGTAACAAGTATTATCTTTCTTTTAGTTTCCAACACCACATTCCTCATTTTCATCTGATCTGTCAGAATGGCCTTTATGGTCACTATTTCTACCAACAGTTAGTTCACCACAATTCAGCTGATCTCCTAAAAAACAAGCCTCTTCTGCAGCTCTCATCTCCCCTATAGGTCATTTTCTGCTTTTACCAGTTCAGGCTGTTAGAACAAAATACACACCGTAATTTATAAACAACAGATATTTATTGGTCACAGCGCTAGGGTCCAGAAGTCTAAGATCAAGGTGGTAGTAGATTCAGTGTCATTGGGGTCAAAGGGTTCTCTCGAACCTTTTATAAGGGTACTATTCCCATCACCTCCTAAATGCCCTACTACATAATATTCTTCATTTCTTTTTATTCTTGATGGTTACCACACCACCACCAAAAGTGACAAAGTAGGCCTTGTGAACTGGAAATTTCAGAAGAAACTAGTGGATGTGTGATTACAGGAGAGTAAAAAGCTACACTGACTTGGAAGGTACATAAACTTTCTGTGATGCTGGCAATGTCCTGTTATCTTGAGAGAAGTATAGGTTACACAGATGTATGAACTTATCCCAACTAAAGGAGTGGTATATATAAGACTTGTACATTTTATAATGCGTAAGTTTTACCTAAAACCCAATAGTTAACAGTTAATGTCAGGCATGCGCGAATGTATAGGTATTAAGTATACTTACTTTAAAACACAAAATCGTAAGATTGATGAATGGATAGAGGGATAAACAGTTAATAAAGCAAATATGCAAAATGTGAATTACAGAATCTAGATAGTAGATATTTAGTATTCAATGAACAAATATTTCTTGCAATGATTAAAATTTTTCACTGTAAAATGTTGAGAAAGCAAAGATTAAAAATGAAGACTCTGAGTTGCTCTTATATTTCCCAAATTCATAAAGTGATCCACTTTAAAGAAAAAACTGTGCATAATAGTAATGTTGTAACTGTGTTCATGTGGTGTTTGGCTTCACAATTATACCTACATAGGGCTAAGGGTAGGAAATGTACAAGCTAGGTTTCTGAAGTTGAATACTGCATTTAAGAAGATCTGGTCTTCTCTGTGGAGAACTAGAAGACAGAAATGAAAGGCTGGAGATAGGGATGTGATTCAATGACAGAGCTCTTGCCTTGCATGCACAAGGCCCTGGGTTCGTACCCCGGCACTATTAAAAAAAAAAAAAAAAGAGAGAGAGAGAGAGATGAAAGGCTGATAATTTTAATTACCAATGAATGCTCTCCTGGATAATACAGCATGTTCGCTAGATTCAAAATACCATAAGCACAGATTTTAGGGGGGACAGCAAACTAGGCAAAGAACTGACATTTAGGGCCAAGCATGGTGGCACAGATCTGTAATTCCAGCACTCAGCAGGCTGAGGTAGGAGGATCACTCCAACTTTGAGGCCAGCCTGGGCTACACAGTGAATTCAAGGCCAGCCTGAAGTACATAGTGAGACCCTGTCTCAAACAAAAAACAGGAAAAGAAAATTTGACAGGAATTTAATTTTCAAAGGACCTAAACACAATTGAACTCGTCTGTTCTCTTCTGTTGTTGTTGCTCCCAGAGGACTGCAGAGTATGCACCTGTTGAATTTGGCTTTGTCACACCTGACCTCAGGAGGCTGGCATTTATTATAACAGAGGCTTCCTTGAGTGTCTGGTTCTAAATAGCTGCAGACCTAGAACATAAATGATGTGTGTTCTCTCACCAATAAATACTTAAACAAGACTAAGTCAGAGGATCAGAGCTGTAGAAATTGAACTAGCTGACTATATGTTTAGAAAATAAAGTAGAAAGTGTTTAGAATTTATATTCTAAGTATGTTAATAGAACTGGCCTAATAAACATACAGTATCTTAAAGAATTTCTGACACACAGCACTCTCATTCTTCATAACATTTGTTTTTATTCATCAGAAAGATGCCACATTACTAATGACTGGCTGATTTAGCCTTTTAAATCCTATAAATGAATAAAGTGACTTTTCTGAAAATAATAAGAAATAATATCAAATAAATTTTCATAAAACCATGGAAGAAGCAAAAGCTGCTTCCCAGACCCACAACTGTAAAGCACTGGTGAAAATTATCCTGCCAAAAGTAGAAACTGACTATAAAATGTTTCATAAGACTTAAGGCTTGTTACACAATGATACACATAAGCAGGAATTTTTTATAACTGTCATTGTTTCTCAGTCCCTTTAGAATTCACAAAGACATTTATTCTCCACCTGTTAACTAAGGAATCATAAAAGCTTTATAACTGCTAAGCAAAAGAGATAAACGTAATGCTAAAGTGCAGCTATTTCATGATCACCAACTGCAGATTTTCAACTCACATTTAGGTTGCCTTCCATCTCTTCCCATTTACACTAGCACACTTTCACCTACACAGAGCCACACAACCTGCCTGCCTAGAAGTCTCTTTTGTGACTCTCCTTCAACTTCATTAGATGACACAACTCACCATCCTTTCATCTTAAATGGGACATTTAACATCCTCCTCCATCTACAATTTCATGTTAAGTGCTTGCCAGTCTTTTATGCTTCTAATGCTCAATTTTTTTTTTTTTTTTTTGGTTGCTGTTGTTTCGTTTTGTTTGTTTGAGACACGGTCTCACTATGTGGTCTACGGTCTCACTATGTGGTCTAGGCTATCCTTGATCTCACTATGTAGCTCACTATGCAGCCCACGGTGGCCTAAAACTCACAGCAGTCCTTTTGCCTCAGCCTTCTGAGTGCAAGGATTACACGTATGTGCCACTATACCTGGCTTCAAAAGCTCAAATTTTATTTTTAGGGGCTTCACTCAATGTTGTCATCATATGATTTCTAATTTCTTAAATAGAAAAAAAAAAACACAGACCAAACGATTTTCAGTAACACACATAAAACTGAATTCCCGAGATTTATTAGAAAATCTTGTCTTGGGAACTTCCAATCAAATCTGGTACTAAGAGGTTTGAACAGAACTCAGAGGCAGAGCGCATGCAAGGGGGTGGGTTCAACCCCAGGCACACCCTCCTCGAATCCATCAGTATTCAACAGGGTAATTTTTGCTTTGACCTTTCGCATTAATGGCATAGCATAACTTCCATCTGATATTATTTTATTAAAAACCTCTGAGGCGCAAACAGAAAGCAGGAAATGTTGGGAGAAAAAAAGGTCAAAAAAACTATTTCAAGGCAAAGTCAGTGAGGAAGAATGAGGACGCCCACACAAGCTTCTCGTTGAAGACACTAACTGTAACCATCCTTCGGTTTTAAGCCAGTTACCTCTTGGACTAGAATCTATTTACATGATTCTGAAAAGAGAAAAAATGATGAAAGTATCAATGTGCTAGAGTAGTATGCTCGCTTTGGTAACATGTATACTAAAACATGCTGGAATATCAAGGTCAGTATGGCAAATAACTAGATTCTGTACCTTTTATCCCTTTTGGAAGGTTTGCAAGAAAAGTAACATAGAAAAATCACTTGTTTAAAGCAAATCTTGTAATTTCATATTCAAAACCATTGCTGACAAAATTTTAGTTACCTGTCGAGACATGCAGTCCTGGGATATGTTGTTATATTGTTACTGCCTAATTAAGACTTTGTAAGAAAGCAAGAAAAAGGTTGTTTTTGAGTTACAGCCATAGAAAACCTTCAATTATTCATTGCAGCATAGGGGGAGGTCGTTATTTTTAAGAAAGGGAAAAATTCAAACTTAACCTTTTTACAATTCAGAAAGTTCATTTAAGATCTATTTATGTCCTGGTAATTTCTCAACAAAAACGTTAATAAGCAGGTGTCGGGTCGGAAAGTCAGCAAATTAAATTATCACTTGAGTGCTTTTGTTTTTTCAGCAATTCCGGGAATGAACCATCAAACTACGAGCTCAGCTTTTGAAAGGTACTTACTTACCAATCTCCGAGCTCCCCGACCTCTCACCTTGACTCAGTCTCCGAACTCAAGGGTTTCTTCCACTGCAGCCCCAACGCTTGCTGGAAACCTAGCACCTGACAATTGTTTCAGAACTGTAAACAGCTGACAGCCAGCAACTCCCGAGCCCAGCGGGCGCCGTGGAAGCCTCAGCCTCTGCCCTCCGTCGCCCTGCCCGCGCCCGTCATGACGTCACGGCGCCCCGGAGCCCTGACGTCACGGCGCGTGGACCCCGCGTGTGACCTCACGCCGGCCCGCAGGCCTGGGCGCGCCCAAGCCTCTGCCCGCGGCAGTGGGATGAGGGCCGGGCGCCTGCTCACTAGCGCGGGGCGCAGGCACACAGAGGCCAGGAAGCGCACCGCCGAGCCCTCCCTCCTCTGACCGCCCGCCCTCTTCCCGCGGCCCGCCAGGCACCAGGCACCGGGGGAAGTGGCGCCACGGTGGGCCCGAGCACGCGCCGCGCCGCGCGGTTTGACCCACCTGCGGTCCGGCCCCGGCCCGGGCCTATCTCGGAGCTGCTCCAGCCCGACGCGGCGGCGGGAGACCTGCCTCGCGTCCCGCAGGAGCGGCGGACGGAGCACCGAGCGCGGCGCAGCGCGGCCCAGCGCTCGCCCCAAACCCATTTGTTTGGCTCTAGCGGAGTGACGTCACGCGCCGGGCGCAGCGACGGTTGGCCACGGGCGGGGCTGTGTGTGGCTGGGGCGGGGCTGGGAGGGCGCGGAGCTCCGCGCCGGGAGGGGGCGGAGCTCCGCGACCAGGAGGGTTGGGGCGGGGGATTTAAGGTTTTGAAACAGCCGTGTGATTGGAACATAGGGTGACTGTTTGAATTTGAGATTAAAACACATCGCCTATAGTCTTTGCCAAAGTCGTTTCCTGAGTGTCTTCAGCAGTGCTGTCCTGGCTACCTTGCGGTCATCAATGGGGTCAAAGCGTTTGCGCGTAGTGGTCGTTCTACACACGGAAGAGCACCAGTGGTGGGGTCGGAAGCACGAGCAAGGCGGCGCGGACACGTGGGGATGTCTTCGGAGCGCTCTCCTGGGCTGGCCTCAGCGGTTGCACGCTCTGCGTATGCTCAGGGCAGAGGACTTCAGAGCTGCTTCAGAAAATAGCCAAAACTGTGGGAAAGTGTGTTCCAAGCAAGGGCATGTATTTTGAGAAGAACTAATGGCAGTGTCTTTTTAAAAGTACGTGTTTGTGGTATGTAGTGTTTGCATTCCTTTTGTGTAGTATATATGTTATATATTCATGTACATCACTCATTTTAATTCCTTTTTTCATCCGCTTTACCCGTCTTCCGCCCCCCTTTTCCCCTCCCTCTATCTCTTGATCCCCCTGTCATTTGAGAAAGATCTGTCTGCCTAATTCGTATGATCTTTTATTTATGCTTTTTATTTATAATTTGGGTTTGTGTGTCTTTTAGAGTAATTTTTTAAAATTTAAATATCGGGGCCGGGGATTTAGCTCAGCGACGCAAGCACTTGCCTGGCAAGTGCGAGGTAGTGATTTCAATCCCCGGGACCGGAAAAAAAAAAAAACTAAGTGCCAGGGGTTTAGCTCTGCGGCATAAGCACCTGCCTGGCAAGTGCAAGGTCTTGAGGTTGATCCCCGGTACCAAAAAAATAAAAAAATTTTAAAAAAAATTAAATGTCACAGGATCTTTTTTGTACGGCCGTCCTATTAAATATCCTAGAAGGTCCTCACTTTGGCTCTGCTGCTGGCTCAGGAGGTGGGAGCCTCAGGTGTGATTTTTTTGTTTGTTTGTTTGCTTGTTTATTTTTCATTTTTTATTTTTTTGGTCTTTTTGTGACAGGGTCTTGCTGTGAAATTCAGTCTGACCTTGGGCGCACTCTGTAGCCCAGGCTAGTCTCAAACTTATAATGATCCTCCTGCCTGAGACTCCAGAGGGCTGGGATTATAGGAGTGTACCACCGCGCCCAGCTCAATAGTGATTTGTAAAATGAAAGGGTTGGAAGAATTCCTTTTGTCATTCTTTCATATGCAAATGACTCAAGATTATCTGTCAGATAGTGGATAAACTTTAAGGTTGACAGTGACAAACTGTTTAGTTTGTAGAAGCTTAGGGCTTTTAATGATAAATGTAGAATAAGCTTTAAAACTTTATATTAGAGGACCAAAGAACTTTTTTATTTTCAGCCTTTAAAATTACCAAAGCTGAAGCAGGTGTGAGGGGGCAGCTTGTTTGTAATCCCAGCACTCAGGAGGCTGAAGCAGGCGGATCATAACAAGATTGAGGCTCACCTGGACTACATAGTGATTTCAAGGCCAGGCTGAACTGCATCGTGAGACCCTGTCTCAAAAATAAATAAATAAATTAAATTAAATTAAATTCACCAATGCTGTCATTGTAAAAGCAATTTTAACCAAGAAAATGTTCGTATGAGCTGGGCGTGGTGGCACACTCCTGTAATCCAAGCACTTGGAAAGCTGAGGCAGGAGGATCATTGTGAGTTCAAGACCAGTCTGGGCTACAAAGTGAATTCAAGGCCAGCCTGGACTGCGTAGCAAGACCCTGTCTCAAAAAGACAAAAAAAAAAAAAAAAAAAGGGCCATATGAGGACTATAAATCCTTTACCCTAACATAGCTACACTTTGTACTCGCTGTATTTTTTACCTCCTCCATGCATAATTATTTTATGTTATAGTGTGCTCACAATTTTGTACTGTCTCTATACTTTTATAAGCATTTTTTGTATTCATAAGCTTCATAATTACTTTAAAAGCTGCAAAACTACCTGATGTGGACTATGAAATTTAATGAACTAATTTCCTATTCATGAATATAACTGCCTTCCTTCTCTTCTTTTCATCATAAATCAGGGCTGGGGTTGAGCTCAGTGGAAGAGTGCATGCTTAGTATGTATAAGATCCTGGGTTCAGTCCCTGACACAGATGAAAGGAAAGAGGAGGGCTAGAGGGAAGCAAGGCAACTTTGATTTTAGCTAGCCCTTAAAAAAAAAAAAACACTAGGTTTGGTGCAAGCTCCAGAGGCATAGATGTCCACAGAAAACTTTACACTTGGGTCTGTTGGGGGTCTCAGTGTCCAAAGAACTGCTGACAAGAGCAGAGAGAAGGGATAGTGTCCAATTTCAGACCAGATTCAAATCTTTCTCCCATAGATAGCCTAGCCCAGTGAAAAACTAGGAACAGAAATTGCAATTGCTCCATCTGGTCCTCTGAATATTAAAAATACTTCTAGTGTTATCAGATACCCTTTTCTAAAAGTGGCTTGTCAATTAAATGTTACTGGGTTTGGGGTTGCTTGGCCTTCCTGGATTTGAGTTCCAGGGTCTTCTCATCTTGAACAAGGAGTTGAACGAAACAAGCAAAAAGCACTGGCAAAACTTTTTTGAGAAAGTAAAAATTAAGAGTGAGGGACAAACTGGTTCTGCTAAGCAAGCTTGGGCTGAGTAAAAGAAGAAAAAGCAGTAAGAGGACACTGGAGAAAGCAGAGTGGGCTACCATGAAGAAAGTCACAATAGCAAATTCTTCATGGCATCTGTGTCCTTTATACTGTCCAAATCTCAAGAAAGCCCACAGAAACATCTCCATATGGGTCTTGAGAGGTGGTGCTGGGATCACACACCTCAGGCTGATGTCAGGTCTGCTGTGGCCTGCATGGTTGTCCAGCTTCCCCAGGTGAGGACCAGGAAATAAAGACAAGATACAGAAAGCTGGAATCAGGTGGAGCCCTCTCTCATGATGGAAGGAAAAGAACCACTCAACCAATGCAGTGTGTTTATTTACATATTTAGGAAGTTGTCACGTGACAGCCTGTTGCCTAGCAATCTGCATGCATGGTAACCTAATGGCTTGGTGTTCTCTGGACTGAAGCAGCTTGTTGGCTTGCCTTGAGGGCTCTATGATCTCCGGGCCAGCCTTATTCCAGCACCGGACATGGGCTTGATCTCCATCTTCAGCCACTCCCATCATCTCCACATTTTCTGTCTTATAGTTGCAGTCAATTTTTGTTTAAATAAAGTGGGAGGAGTTGTATTTGGAGGACTTTGCATATGATTTTTTTTCTTGCAGTTATGCTTTTTTGTTGGATATTTAAGACCAAGTTAAAGTGAGACCTGTATTAATTAAAATTAATTTTTTGCTATTTATCAAGGTCAGTTAAGTCTCTTCAGAAATTACCTTGGAACCATGCAAAGTACCTCTTAGTACTTCTGTCAGTGTCAGCTGTCTGGATGAGTTACAGCCATTGTTTGGCCAAGTTACTTGGGGAGACTTTTCTCTCTTGGTGACTGTCCTTAGGCACGCTATATATCATTAATTTTTTTTTTTTTTGTGGTCCCACAATCTCCTAGGTCAGAAGACCAGGGACTCACTGAGTTACAGGCTGTCACACAGAGGGTTTCTTATGTCTTGGGTCCTCAGTGACCCCAGAGGACTGGGCACAAAATATTGACTGTCCTCTTAGCCCATCTATTTTTCTAATTTTTGCTCTCCAAACCTCAGTTATTGAACATCTAGAAAAATCTGGATCTTACATGAATACCAAGCACTTTAGAACATAAAATGGAATCATTATTTTTTAACAACCATGAATATTCTACTACTTAAATCTTTGTAGAAGTTACATATTTTATACAGAAAATTAGAAAACAAAACCATATATAATGTAGCATGACAGTCATGATGACATTTTTGTAACACCACTTGAATTTTTATTTTTATTTTTATTTATTTTTATTTTTTTGTCAGTACCGGAGATTGAATTCACAACCTCGCACCTGCCAAGCAGGCGCTTAAGCCACAGAGTTAAACTCCTGGCCCTATTTTTTTTTTTTTTTCAGACAGGGTCGCACTATGCAGTTAAGGCCAGCCTTGCTCATATTGTAGCCTGAGCCAGCCTTGAACTCACAATGCTCCACCTACCTCAGCCTCCTGAGTACTGGGATTAAAGGTGTGTGCCAACATGCCTGGCGAATTTTTATTTTGACATAAAATACCTCTTTAATCATCCTTATCTAATACACAAGACACTTTTACCTAACTTACTGATCTTTAGTGGCATATACATCTCATAAATTTTTGTTAAAGGCAAAGGTCTGAATCTGAAAGAAAAGTTTATTACCATAAACAATCCCTGTTTTACATTTTAGAAGACCTGTACACCTGGAGGCATGAAGACATTTAATGCACTACAAAGTTAATAACAATCATCATAGCTATATGAAAACCTTTGTACCAGAGCAACTTTAAATCAAAAACCTTGTGCAACTCACTCAGGATCCCTTTGCCTCTCTCTCTCTCTCTCTCTCTCTCTCTCTCTCTCTCTCTCTCTCTCTCTCCCTCTCAGACAGATTTCTTTCAATAAATATATTCTGTTCTTAATAAATACATAAATAACCTTATTGTCTGGAAAACTAAACATATTACAATAATACATTTTTTAGAACATTTATTGAGATGTTTCCCATAAGGCAATGTAGATCATGGGCACTTACTAATGAACAAGGGCTGGATAATTATTCAGACAGCTGCTTTTCTGTTATCAATTGAAGTCTTGTCCGATAGTCTATCTGCAACCTGAGAGTTTTGTTTAATTATTTTAATAATTTTAAATGACTTATGAAAACCCAATCATGATATTTAACATGATTTTTGAATGAGAGACTCTCAAGTCATAATACATAAACAGCAATATATGTTACATTTTAAAAAAGTGAAAGACATTCAATCTGAAGAGAAACCAGAGTATATATATATTACATTTACATAGCCAATTTCAGCATCATTTTGGCCAGCTGACAACCCAGGTGGAACATGTTTTTTAAACCTATAAACCAAATTGTATTATGAACAAATTATCCAAAAAGGAAAAGAGAAAAAAATTGTTGAGCTCAAAACAAAAAATAAGAGCATGCCGGCCCCGCCCAGCCAAGAGCAAGGCCCTGGCACTGTAGGCCTGGGACTAGTCCAGGCTTGCCTGGCACAAATGTTGCTCTGAACTCCTTGCAGCCAGACCCAAGGTCCGGGAAGCATCACACTCCAGGGTACACTCTGCCTAGCTCGCTGGGACCAGGAGGCCTTGGCCCCCACCCAGTTAAGGCAGAGGCTCCACCCACACACCACGGGAGGCTGCCCTCACCTGCTTTGCACAGGATACAGCTCTACTGGGTCCCACGACTCAGCCTGAACCAAGACTCAGCTCGACCCTCGGGAATGCCGAGTCAGTCTCACAGGACACAGAGGTACTCAACCCAGCCCAGTTCAGCCCAGGACCCCAGAGCTGATCAGCAGGGACTGGCCAGCATGGCTGCAGGACCTTGGAGAGCTTGGGCTCCCCCTACCAGACTGCAGAGCGCACGTGCGAGTGTGAGCTCCATACTTCAGTGGAGTGGCCTGTGCGCTGCATCCTAGAGCTCGTGGGGCCCACCCAGCCAGCAGCAAGGCCCTGGCACTGTAGGCCTGGAACTTGCCCAGGCTTGCCTGGCACAACTGTTGCTCTGAACGCCTTACAGCCAGACTCAGGGTCCAGGCAGCATCACACTCCGGGGTACACTCTGCCTAGCTCCCTGGGAACAAGAGGCCTTGGCCCCCACCAAGTAAAGGCAGAGGCTCCACCCACACACCCTGGGAGGCCACCCTCACTTCCTGTGCACAGGATCCAGCTCTATCGGGTCCTGCAACTCAGTGCAACCCACAACTTAGTGCAACCCACAGGGGAACATCCTGTCAGCCTCACAGGATACAGAGCCACATAGGTTCTAGAAGGAAATGACAAAACAAAAGACCAAGAGGCAGTCTCAGTACCCCAGCTCACTAAGAACAAACCCAAGAGGCACTAAAATAGAAGACAGTGTGATTCACACAACTGGACTTTCTGAAATGATAGAAAATGCAGTAAAGAAACAGCTCAAGAAGCTATAGAGAAATTCAAATCAGAAATATTCTCTCAGCTAACAAAGGAAATGAGAATCATTATTAAAGAAATGTATGTATCTAAAGAAGAGCATGATAAAAAATGGAGGTACTTAAAATGATCAAAACTTTCAATTAACAATATCAGACACAAACAGAATGCATGAAACAGATGCAAAGGAAAATGCAGGAAATGAAAAACTCCATGGAAAGTTTGAAAAACCACTTTAATGAAGCTGAAGATAGAATCTCAGATCTTGAATACAGTATGGGAGATCATGGCCATGAAAGAAAACATCTCTTAAAAATTGTAAGGAACCAAGAAACAACAATTCAACAGCTGCAAGATGATGCCAAGAGAAATAACATAACATTAATAGACATCAATGAAAAAGCAGGGGTAAATACTAATGACCTGCAAAGACTATTCACAGAAATAATAGCAGAAAACTTTCCAAACATGGGAAGAGGATCTGAGGTACAGATAAGTGAGGCATACAGAACCCCAATTAACCATAACCAAAATAAATCTTCACCCAGACATATAATAATTAGACCACCAGAAATATAGCACAAGAACAAAATACTAAAAGCTGTCAGAGAAAAGAAACAGATCACCTATGAAGGAAAGTCTATCAGAATCACGGCAGACTTCTCAACACAAACCTTTAAGTCAAGAAGAGGTTGGAGTGAAGGATTTCAAATCCTGAAAGAAAACAACTTTTAACCCAGATTGATGTACCCTGCAAAACTATCCTTAAAATTTGATAGAGAAATAAGATACTTCCATGACAACAACTGAAGAAATTTATGGCCACCAAAGCAACACTACAAAGAGTACTGAAAGACACTCTAGAAAGAAACAAAGATAGCCACAATCTTAAGAATAACAACAAAAAGGAAACATTAAGCAGGGCAAATAATTAAACAGAAAATCTAGAAAACCAATAACACCAAGATATCATGACAGGGATGAGCCAGTACATATCAAATATATTAATCAATGTAAATGGTCTCAACTCACCAATAAAAACAAACAGACTAACAGAGTGGGATATGAAACAAAACCCAACAATATGCTGTGTACGAGAAACACATCTCACTCCAAAGGAAATGCACAGACTAAAAATCAAAGGCTGGAAAACAATACTCCATGCAACAGGACACCCAGAAAACAGCAGGGGTAGCTATTATGTTTACAGACAATGCAAACTTCAAACCAAGAATGATCAAAAGAGATAAAGAAGATCACTACATACTTGTTAGGGGAAAACTTCAAGAGGGAGAGATTACAATCATAAATCTATATGCACCAAATATGAGAGCACCCAGCTATGTAAGACAACTCTTAATAGACATGAAAAACCAAATAAACAATAATACAGTTATAACAGGGGACCTTAACACCCCATTGACACAGAGAGACAGATCAACCAAACAAAAAATCATCAAAGAAATAGGAGAACTGAATCAAACTTGTGAACAAATGGACCTAGTAGATGTGTACCGAGTATTCCACCCATCAACATCAGAATACACATTCTTCTCAGCTGCACATGGGTCATTCTCTAAAATAGATCATATACTGGTCCACAAAACATGCTTAAGTAAATGCAAAGGAGCTGAAATAATTACATGCATATTATCTGACCATAGTGCAGTAAAACTGGAAATGAATGACAAAAAAACCTACTATAGCTGCATAAACACATGGGAATTAAATAATTCTCTTCTAAATAACCAATGGGTCACCGAAGAACTTAAGGAAGAAATTAAACAACATCTATAATTGAGTGGAAATGCAAATACAAATTAACGGAGCCTGTGGGATACAATGAAAGCAGTCCTCAGAGGAAAATTTATAGTACTAAACTCTTATATCACAAAAATGGAAAGAACACACATAAACAACCTAACGCTGCACCTCAAACTTGTAGAAAAAGAAGAGCAAGTCAAGTCCAAAGCCCAAAGAATGGAGGAAATTATTAAGATTAGAGCAGAAATTAATGCAATTGAAACTAAGAAAACAATACAAAGAATTAATGAATCAAAAAGTTGGTTCCTTGAAAGAGGAAATGAAATTGATAAACTCCTAGCCAACCTTATCAAGAAGAGGAAAGACAAAACTGAGATTCATGAAATAAGAAATGAAAAGGGTGAAATCAATACAGACCTGGGGGAAATACAGAAGATTAACAATACCTACTTTGAAAACCTTTACTCACATAGATTCGATAACAGAAGAAATGGACAGATTCTGAGAAACCTACGAATTACCCAAGCTGAGTCTAGAAGATGTAAAGCTGCTGAATAACCCAATTTCAGCTAATGAAATTGAAAATGTAATTAGAACCCTACCAATGGAGAAAAGCCCGAGCCCTGATGGATTCACTGCTGAATTCTACAAGAAATTTAGGGAAGACTTAATGCCAACACTTCTGAAAGTCTTCCATGAAATTGAAAGGGAAGCAAGTCTCCCTAACTCTTTCCTGAAAACAAGTATTACCCTAATACCAAAACCAGAGAAAGACCCAACCAAAAAAGAAAATTACAGGCCAGTCTCCCTAATGAGCATAGATGCAAAAATCCTCAATAAAATACTGGCAAATAGAGTACAGAAAGTTATCAGAAAGATTATACATCATGATCAAGTGGGATTCATCCCAGGAATGCAGGGATGTTTCAACATACGCAAATCAATACATGCAATACACCATAACAACAGGGCCAAGGACAAGAACCACATGATCATCTCAATAGATGTAGAACAAGCTTTTGACAAAATCCAACACACATTCATGATAAAAACCCTACAGAAAATCGGAATAGATGGTCTCTACCTCAACCTGATAAAAGCTATATATCATAAACCAACAATCAACATCTTACTAAATGGAGAAAAACTGAAAACTTTCAACTTAAATCAGGAACAAGACAACGATGTCCATTATCACCACTCCTATTCAATATAGTTCTGGAAATATTAGCCAGAGCTATTAGACAAGAGAAAGAAATAAAGGAAATAAGAATAGGAAAGGAAGAAGTGAACTTGTCATTATTTGCAGACTATATGACACTCTACATAGAAGACCTCTAACAATCCACTGGAAGACTTCTAGATGTAATAACCAAATTCAGTAATGTAGCTGGATACAAGGTGAATGCTCAAAAATCAATGACATTCCTGTACACAAATGACAAAGTCACTGAGAGAGAAATAAGGGAAACCACACCCTTCATTATAACATCCAAAAAAATGAAATACTTAGGAATCAATCTAACAAAGGAAGTAAAAGATCTATACAGTGAAAATTACATTACTCTAAAGAAGGAAATCGAAGAAGATTTCAGAAAATGGAAAGATATTCCCTGTTCATGGATAGGAGAACCAACATCATGAAAACAGAGCTAGAGAAAGCATTCCTGAAATTCATCTGGATCCAGAGAAGACCTAGAATAGCAAATGCAATTCTGGGCAACAAAGGGAAGGTAGGACGCATCACAATCCCTGACTTGAAACTATACTACAAAGCTACTGTGATAAAATCAGCATGGTACTGGAATCAAAGCACACCTGAAGATCAATGGAATAGATTGGAAGATACAGCCACAACTACAAACACACTTAGCCACCTCATCTTTGACAAGCGGGCCAAACATGTACATTGGAAGAAAGCTAGCCTCTTTAACAAATGGTGCTGGAAAAATTGGCTTTCTGTATGCCGTAAACTAAAACTAGATCCACGTGTATCACCATGAACTAAAATAAAGTCAAAATGGATCAAAGTTCTGAATATTACAACAGAGACACTAAGCTTACTAGAAGACAGAGTAGGTAAAAATCCTGATGACATAGGAGTAGGCAGAGAGTTCATGAACAAAAATCAAATTGCACGGGAAACACTTCCCAGAATCAACAAATGGGATCTCATGTTATTAAAAAGTTTTTGCATGTCAAAGGAAATTTCCAATAGAGTGAAAAGAAAACCCACGAACTGGGAAAATATCTTAGCAAATTGTCCATCAGACAAAGGACTTCTATCTGAAACATGTAAAGAATTAAAAGAAATCAGGCCCCTAATATTCAAGGACCCAATCCAAAAATGGGCATCTGAGATGAATACACACTTCTCAGAGAAAGAAATACAAATGGCAAATAAAGATATAAAAAAATGTTCAACATCAATGGTCATTCGGCAAATGCAAATTAAAACAACACTGAGATTCCATCTCACTCCTGAAAGAATGGCCAAGATTAAAAAATCAAGTAACAACAAATGCTGAAGCGGCTGTGGGGATAAATGAACTGTTCTCCACTGTTGGTGGGAGTGTAGACTGGTGCAGCCACTGTGGAAATCAGTGTGGAGATGCCTCAAGAAGCTAGGATTAGAGATCCCATTCAACCCAGCTATCCCACTTCTGCGCATTTTCCCAGAAGAATTGAAAACATCATATCACTGTGATATCTGTGCACCCATGTTTATAGCAACCCAATTTGTAATAGCCAGATCTTGGAAACCACCCAAGTGCCCATCAATCAAAGAATGAATAAAAAAGATGTGATATTTTTATGCAATGGAGTACTACTCAGCTATTAAGAAAGATTGCATTGAGACTTTTATAAGTAAATGGTCACGACTTGAGACCATACTCATAAGTGAGTTAAATCAAACTCACATGTGCAATTACTGTATTGCCTCCCTAATGTAAGAAACTGAAAAAGTGTATATGATCCAAAATCTACAATAAATACTATGTAAGGGTAAAAAACAGGTCGAAGAGCAAAAGTAATTGAGAAGGTAAAAGGGGGAAAGAGGGAAGGGAAAAGGAAAAGATATAAATCTGTATATATGTTGATCTGTCTCTCTGTGACAGTGGGGTGTTAAGGTCCCCTGTTTTAACTGTTTTATTGTTAATTTGGTTTTTCATGTCTATTAAGAATTGTCTTACATAGTTGGATGCTCCCATATTTGGTGCATATATATTTATGATTGCAGTCTCTTCCTCTTGAAGGTTTCCCCTGTCAAGTATATAGTGACCTTCTTCATCTCTTATGATCATTTTCGGTTTGAAATTCATATTTTCTGCAAACAAAATAGCTACCCCTGCTTTTTTCTGGGTTCCTGTTGCATGGAGTATTGTTTTCCAGCCTTTGATTTTTAGTCTCTGCATTTCCTTTGGAGTGAAATGTGTTTCTTGTACACAGCATATTGTTGGGGTTTTTTTCTTAACCCACTCTGCTTGTCTGTTTCTTTTTATTGGTGAGTTGAGACCATTTACATTGATTGATATTACTGGTATGAACTGACTCATCCCTGTCATGATATCTTTGTGTTATTGGTTTTCTACATTTTCTGTTTAATTATTTGCCCTGCTTAGTGGTTTCCTTTTGTTGTTGTCCTTAGGATTGTAGTTATCTTTGTCTCTTTCTAGAGTGTCTTTCAGTACTCTTTGAAGTGTTGCTTTGGTGACCACAAATTTCTTCAGTTCTTCGTCATGAAAGTATCTTATGTCTCCATCAATTTTTAAGGATAGTTTTGCAGGGTACATCAATCTGGGTTGAAAGTTGTTTTCTTTCAGGATTTGAAATACTTCACTGCAAGCTCTTCTTAACTTAAAGGTTTGTGTTGAGAAGTCTGCCGTGATTCTGATAGGCTTTCCTTCATAGGTGATCTGTTTCTTTTCTCTGACAGCTTTTAGTATTTTGTTCTTGTGCTGTAATTCTGATAGCCTAATTATTATATGTCTGGGTGAAGATTTATTTTGGTTATGGTTAATTGGGGTTCTGTATGCCTCACTTATCTGTACCTCAGATCCTCTTCCCATGTTTGGAAAGATTTCTGCTATTATTTCTGTGAATATTCTTTGCAGGTCATTAATATTGACCCCTGCTTTTTCATTTATGCCTATTGGTGTCATGTTGTTTCTCTTGGCATAGTCTTGCAGCTGTTGAGTAATTGTTTCTTGGTTCCTTACTATTTTTAAGAGATCTTTTCTTTCGTGGTCATAAGCTCCCATGGTGTCTTCAAGGTCTGAGATTCTATGTTCAGTTTTATTCAAGAAGTTTTTCAAACTTTCCATGGAATTTTTCATTTCCTGAATTTCCCTTTGAATCTCTTTCTTGTATTCTATTTGTGTCTTATGTTGTTCACGCAAAGTTTCCATCATTTTCTTATGTTCTTCTATGTTTTATCTTGCTCTTCTTTAGATTTCTTCCATGATTGTCATTTCACTTTTTAGTTGAGAGATCTCATATTTTGATTGGGGTTCCACCGAATCTGTATAACAATTTTTGGAATATGGCCATTTTCAAAATACGGGAAAGGAGAAATGGAAAAAATGGAAAAAAATATATGTTTGTAGATACACACATATAACTGTATGTAAGTATAAGTATGCAAGGTAGATAACTATGCTACTAATTCTCTGTTAGTTCATCAGAAGGAATAGTTTGTGTTGTCATTGTTTGATTGTCTGATCATTTTTTATGGCTAGATCTTGTAATGAACAACATTCTAAAATAGCAATAGGTAATATATTAATTAGTATTGATTTCTTACTGTCTTTTTAAAATTCTATATTATTTCTACCCTTTTTTGTGTTCTGTTTCTTAAAATAAAAAAAAAAGAGAAACTAAAAAAATAGCATTCTTGTACAAAAGCTACAAAGCCACTGAAAGACAAATTAGGGAACCCACACCTGTTGCAATACAATCCAAAAAATGAAATACCTAGGAATCAATCTAACAAAGGAAGTAAAACATCTATTTATTGAAAATTACAGTACTCTGAAAAAGGCTATCAAACAGGATATCAGAAAATGGAAACATATTCCCTGCCCATGGATAGGAAGAATCAGCAGTTTGCACCCTAGCTCAACCTCCACTGTGTCACTGGGGATCTTGCAGGCCTATCTGGGTTCAGGTGGAAGGATGTCTCACTGGCGCTCTCACCAGCCCACCAGGGGTCCTCTATGTGGAAGAAGGGCTCACTCATGCTCTTTCCAGGCCACCAAGGTCCTTCAGGTTGGGGGGAGGACTCACCCCACTGTCGCCTGCTGCCTGAAGTCCTCCTGTTGGGGGGAGGGGTTTGTGAGACTCCTGCAGACCCATTGAAGTCCTGTAGTTGTGGAGGGGAACACACCTGCACTCTTGTCTGCCAATGAAATCCTATGGGTGTGGGAATAAGTCCCTGAGGTTCCTGCTCGCCCACTGAAATTCTCTGGTGGGGGAGGCATTGCTGACACTCCTACTGGATGCTGAGGTCCTCCAGGTGGGATGAAGGGGTCATTTATACTCCTACCAACTCCTGAAGTCCTCTGGGTAGAGAAGAGGGGTCACTGACACTCCCGCTGGCTGCCGAGTTCCTCCAGGAGGGGCAAGGAATCACCAAATCTCTTGGTCCACCAAGGTATTGCAGGAGTGGGGAGGGTTAACTGATGCTCCTGCCAGTTGCTGAGCTCTTCCAGTTGGGGAAGCTGGTATGGCATTTTAAATTCTTCTGGGAAAATACCCAGAAGGGGAATAGCTGAGTCAAATGGAACCCCTAATCCTAATTTTTTGAGGAATCTCCACACTGATTTCCACAGTGGTTGTACCAGTCAACATTACCTCCCCCCCACCCCAGAGCAGAGAAGGGTGCATTTTCTCCTACATCACCACTGGCATTTGTTATTGGTTGATTTCTTAATGATAGCCATTCTTTCTGGGGTGAGACAGAATCTCAATATTGTTTGAATTTGCATTTCTTGAGTGATCAATGATGTTGAACATTTTTTCATATTTTTTGTCACTTGTATTTCTTCATCTGAGAAGAGTGTGTCCTTCTTAGATGCTCATTTTTGGATTGGGTCTTTGAATTTGGTCAGTCTCATTTTTTCTGAACTCTTCATATGTTCTAGATTGAAGTCCTTTTCCTGAGGGAGTAAGATTTTTCCCACTTTATGTGTTGACTTTTAATTATGTGGGTGATTTCTTTTGATATGCAAAAGCTTGTTGATAAGATTAGGTTCCAGTTGTTGATTTCCTGAAGTATTTCCTGAGCAGTCTGGGTTTTGTTCATGAACTCTCTGCCTGAACCTGTGTCTTCAAGGTTTCTACCTACTTTGTCTTCCAGTAGATTTAGTGTTTTTGTTTTAATATTTAGATCTTTGATCCATTTGTACTTTAGTGAAGTGCATGGTGTTAGACATGGGTCTAGTTGTCATGTATAGTGTCAGTTTTTCCAGCAGGATTTGTTAAAGAGGCTTTCTTCCAGTGAACACGTTTCACCTTTGTCAAAGTTAAGATGTGTGAGTTGGGTGTTGTGGCATGTGCCTATAATCCCAGCATTCATGAGGCTGAGGCAGAGAATCACCATGAGTTTGAGGCAAGCCTGGTCACATAAGCAAGTTCAAGGCCAGCCTGGGCTACATAGCAAGACCCTCTCACTCAAATAAAAAAGTTAAGTTGTCTGGGTGTGTTTGTAGTTGTTGCATCTTCTAATCTTTCCCACTGGTCCTCAGGTCTGTTTCTTTTGCGAATGTCATGCTGTCTTTATCACAGTAGCTTCATAGTATAATTTCAAGTCAAGGAATATGATGACTCATGCCTGGCCTCTGTTGCCCAGGATTGCCTTTGCTATTATTCTATGTGTCTTCTGTTTCATAATGTATTTTAGGAAAGTTTTCTCTAGATCTGTGAGGTATCCTAATCATATTTTAATTGGGGTTCCATTGAATTTGTATAACAATTTTGGGAATATGGCTATTTTCAAAATGTTGATTCTTCCTATCCATCGGCAGGGAATATCTTTCCATTTTTTGATAATCCTCTTCGATAGCCTTTTTCAGAGTACTGTAATTTTCAATAAATAGATGTTTTACTTCCTTTGTTAGATTGATTCCTAGGTATTTCATTTTTTGGATTGTATTATGACAGGTGTGGGTTCCCTAATTTGTCTTTCAGTGGGTTTGTAGTTTCATTTTTTATTTTTTTATTTAAGAGAAAAAAGACACATATAAGACAAAACAAAAGAGACAAACGACTAGAGCAAATGCACAACAGTAACATTATAGGTTTACAAAACAGGATGATAGAAACTTGGCAATGGTTGCAATATTGCATATCATTACCTTCAAAATGATTGTTTACATTAACAGATACAGACATGTAAATTTGATCTGATCAAATGAATATTAACCATTCTTTCTCAATAACTGATACATTCAGCATTATGTTCATTTTAGTCGTCTTACATATACATATACACAGATTTATATCTTTTCCTTTTCCCTTCCCTCTTTCCCCCTTTTACCTTCCCAATTACTTTTGCTCTTTGAGCTGTTTTTTACCTTTACATAGTATTTATTATAGATTTTGGATCATATATACTTTTTCAGTTTCTTACACTAGGGAGACAATACAGTATTTACACATATGGGTTTGATTTCTCTCACTTATCAGTATGGTCTCAAGTCGTGACCATTTACTTATAAAAGTCTCAATGCAATCTCTCTTGATAGCTGAGTAGTACTCCATTGTATAAAAATACCACATCTTTTGTATCCATTCCTTGATTGATGGGCACTTAGGTGGTTTCCAATATCTGGCTATTACAAATTGGGTTGCTATAAACATGGGTGCACAAATATCCCTGTGGTATGATGTTTTCAATTCTGGGAAAATGCCCAGAAGTGGGATAGCTGGGTTGAATGGGATCTCTAATCCTATCTTGTTGAGGAATCTCCACACTGATTTCCACAGTGGCTGCACCAGTCTACACTCCCACCCACAGTGGAGAAGAGTTCCTTTTTCCCCAGAGCCCCTCCAGCATTTGTTGTTGGTTGATTTTTTAATCTTGGCCATTCTTTCTGGAGTGAGATGGAATCTCAGTGTTGTTTTAATTTGCATTTGCCGAATGACCATTGATGTTGAACATTTTTTCATATCTTTATTTGCCATTTGTATTTCTTTCTCTGAGAAGTGTGTATTCATCTCAGATGCCCATTTTTGGATTGGGTCATTGAAATTTAGGGGCATGATTTTTAAAAATTCTTTATGTGTTTTTTTATTTTAATAATAGTAAAATCCAACAGAACATAAAAGAACAAAGTCAATTACAACAAAACAATAGAACTGGTACAGAACTTCAAAGAAAGACAATGTGAATACAATAGCTACTATAGTATATCTAGCTATCCTCAGAATAGCTGACCATTCCAACAGGTATAGTAGAATTGTACCAAAAACAAAACAGAATAAAACCAATAAAAACAGAATATCAAATACATCAAAAAATAATAATAATGATCAGAATAAAGCAAAACAGTGAGACAAGATAGAAGAGAATCCGCCTTATATGCTACATTGCCTACTGTCAACTTCCAAAGAGATGCTCAGGTTGCTGACCAGAGGCCCACAAAATCAACGGAATAATACTAGCATTTAGCTGCTTAATGTTCCTTAGTTGCTATAAATTTAGCCAGACCTCCGAACCAGCAGGTTGCTTACGGGGTCTTGGAATCAAGGTTCATCCTTGTTTCAAAGCCCATGCACCGGTGCCACTGGGTTCCGGCAGGGTGGGTCCCAGAAGGGCCCATGCTCGTTCTCCTCCAGGGGTCTACTCGGTCACCCAGTCCCCCAGAGGGCAGATCAGTTGTGTCCTGGTCGGTGCCTCTGGGTACCAGCGTTGTGGGTCCCAGAAGGCCCCATGCTCCTTCTCCTCTGGGGGTCCACACAGTCTCTTTTTATGTTTTAGAAAGAGGTCCTTTGTCTGATGGACAATTAGCCAAGATATTTTCCCAGTTCATGGGTTTTCTTTTCACTCTGTTGGAGATTTCCTTTGACATGCAAAAATTTTTCAGTAAGATGAAATCCCAGTTGTTGATTCTGGGAAGTGTTTCCCGTGCAATTTGATTTTTGTTCATGAACTCTCTGCCTACTCCTATATCATCAAGATTTTTACCTACTCTGTCTTCTAGTAAGCTTACTGTCTCTGTTTTGATATTCAGGTCTTTGATCCATTTTTACTTTATTTTAGTGCATGGTGATACACATGGATCTAGTTTTAGTTTACAGCATATAGAAAGCCAATTTTTCCAGCACCATTTGTTAAAGAGGCTAACTTTCTTCCAATGTACATGTTTGGCCCGCTTGTCAAAGATGAGGTGATTAAGTGTGTTTGTAGTTGTGGCTGTATCTTCTAATCTATTCCATTGATCTTCAGGTGTGTTTTGATTCCAGTACCATGCTGATTTTATCACAGTAGCTTTGTAGTATAGTTTCAAGTCGGGGATTGTGATGCCTCCTACCTTCCCTTTGTTGCCCAGGATCGCCTTTGCTATTCTAGGTCTTCTTTGGTTCCAGATGAATTTCAGGAATGCTTTCTCTAGCTCTGTGAGGTAGGCAAGTGGTGTTTTGATTGGGATTGCATTAAATCTGTATAATAATTTTGGGAGAATGGCCATTTTCATGATGTTTATTCTTCCTATCCATGAACAGGAAATATCTTTCCATTTTCTGAAATCTTCTTCGATTTCCTTCTTCAGAGTAATGTAATTTTCACTGTATAGATCTTTTACTTCCTTTGTTAGATTGATTCCTAAGTATTTCATCTTTTTTGATGTTACAGTGAAGGATGCAGTGTCCCTTATTGCTGTATCAGTGACTTTTTTGTTTGTGTACAGGAATGCTATTGATTTTTGAGTGTTCACCTTGTACCCATCAACATTATTGAATTTGGTTATTACTTCTAGAAGTCTTCTAATGGATTTTTGGAGGATCTTCTATGTAGAGTATCATAACATCTGCAAATAACGATAATTTCACTTCTTCCTTTCCTATCCTTATTCCCTTTATTTCTTTCTCTTGTCTAATTGCTCTGGCTAATATTTCCAGAACTATATTGAATAGGAGTGGTTATAATGGACATCCCTGTCTTGTTCCTGATTTTAGGTTGAAAGTTTTCAGTTTTTCTCCATTTAGTAAGATGTAGGCTGTTGGTTTATGATATATGGCTTTTATCAGGTTGAGGTAGAGACCATCTATTCCGATTTTCTGTAGGGTTGTGTTTTTTTTAGTTCTTTTTATTTTTTTATTTTTATTTTTTTGCGGCACTGGGGATCGAACTCACTTCTGTAGGGTTTTTATCACGAATGGGTGTTGGATTTTGTCAAAAGCATTTTCTGCATCTATTGAGATGATCATGTGGTTCTTGTCTTTGGCCCTGTTGATATGGTGTATTACATTTATTGATTTGCATAGGTTGAACCATCCCTGCATTCCTGGGATGAATTCCACCTGATCATGGTGTATAATCTTCCTGCTAACTTTCTGGATTCTATTTGCCCATATTTTATTGAGGAGTTTTGCATCTATGTTCATGAGGGAGATTAGCCTGTAATTTACTTTTCTGGTTGGGTCTTTCTCTGGTTTTGATATTAGGGTAATGCTTATTTCCAGGAATGAGTTAGGGAGACTGACTTCCCTTTCAATTTCATTGAAGAGTTTGAGTAGTGTTGGCATTAAGCCTTCCCTAAATTTCTTGTAGAATTCAGTGGCGAATCCATCAGGGATTGGGGTTTTCTTTTTTGCTAGGGTTCTAATTACATTTTCAATTTCATTAACTGAAATTGGGTTATTAAGCAGTTTTAAATCTTCTTGATTAAGCTTTGGTAATTCATAGGTTTCTAGAAATCCGTCCATTTCTTCTGTGTTATTGAGTCTATGTGAGAAAAGGTTTTTAAAGTAGGTGTTGATGATCATCTGTATTTCCACAGGGTCTGTAGTGATTTCACCCTTTTCATTTCTTTTTGCATGAACCTGAGTTTTTTCTTTCCTCTTCTTGATAAGGTTGGCTAGGGCTTTATCAATTTTATTTACTCTTTCAAAGAACCAGCTCTTCGATTCATTAATTCTTTGCATTGTTTTCTTAGTTTCAATTGCATTAATTTCTGCTCTAATCTTGATAATTTCCTCCCTTCTTTGTTTGGGCTTTGGACTTGACTTGTTCTTCTTTTTCTACAAGTTTGAGGTGTAGTATTAGGTTGTTTATGTGTGTTCTTTCCATTTTTCTGATGTGAGAGTTTAGTGCTATAAATTTCCCTCTGAGGACTGCTTTCATTGTATCCCACAGTTCCCAGTAATTTGTATTTGCATTTTCATTCAATTGTAGATATCGTTTAATTTATTTTTTAATTTCTTCTGTGACTCATTTGTTATTTAGGAGAGTATTATTTAATTTCCATGTGTTTATGTGGTTCTTGTAGTTTTTTTTGTCATTCATTTCCAATTTTACAGCACTATGGTCAGATAATATGCATGGAATTATTTCAGTTCCTTTGCATTTACTTAAGCATGTTTTGTGGACCAGTATATGATCTATATTAGAGAGTGACCCATGTGCAGCTGAGAAGAATGTGTATTTTGATGTTGATGGGTGCGATACTCGTTAGACACCTATTAGGTCCATTTGTTCACAAGTTTGATTCAGTTCTGTTATTTCTTCGCTGATTTTTTGTGTGGTTGATCTGTCTCTCTGTGGCAGTGGAGTATTAATGTCCCCTGTTATAACTGTATTATTGTTTATTTGGTTTTTCACGTTTATTAAGAATTGTCTTACATAGTTGGGTGCTCCCATATTCGGTGCATATATATTTATGGTTGTAATCTCTTCCTCTTGAAGTTTTCCCCTAACAAGTATGTAGTGATCTTCTTTATCTCTTTTGATCATTTTTGGTTTGAAGTTTGCATTGTCTGCAAACATAATAGCTACCCCTGCTTTTTTCTGGGTTCCTGTTGCATGGAGTATTGTTTTCCAGCCTTTGATTTTTTGTCTGTGAATTTCTTTTTGAGTAAAATGTGTTTCTTGTACACAGCATATTGTTGCGTTTTGCTTCTTAACCCACTCTGCTAGTCTGTTTCTTTTTATTGGTGAGTTGAGACCATTTACATTGATTGATATTACTGATATGAACTGACTCATCCCTTTCATGATATCTTTCTGTTGTTGGTTTTCTACATTTTCTGTTTAATTATTTGCCCTGCTTAATGGTTTCCTGTTGTTGTTGTCTTTAGGATTGTAGCTATCTTTGTTTCTTTCTAGAGTGTCTTTCAGTACTCTTTGTAGTGTTGGTTTGGTGGTCATAAATTTCTCCAGTTGTTCTTTGTCATGGAAGTATCTTATTTCTCCATCAATTTTTAAGGGTAGTTTTGCAGGGTACATCAATCTGGGTTGAAAATTGTTTTCTTTCAGGATTTGCAATACTTCACTCCAAGGTGTTTTGTTTTGTTTTGTTTTGTTTTGTTTTGTTTTGTTTTGTGTGTGTGTGTGTGTGTGTGCAAGTGTGTGGCACCAGGTATTGAACTCATAACCTTGCCCCTGCCAGACAGGTGCTTAAGCCACTGAGCCAAATTCCCGGCTCCATGCTCTTCTTAAGTTAAAGGTTTGTGTTGAGAAGTCTGCCATGATTCTGATAGGCCTTCTTTCATAGGTGATCTGTTTCTTTTCTCTGGCAGCTTTTAGTATTTTGTTCTTCTGCTGCATTTCTGAGACCCTTATTATTATGTGTCTGGGTGAAGATTTATTTTGGTTATGGTTAATTGGGTTCTGTATTCTTCAGTTACCTGTATTTGATTCTCTTCCCATGTTTGGATAGTTTTCTGCTATTATTTCTGTAAACAGTCTTCACAGGTCATTAGTATTGACCCCTGCTTTTTCATTTATGCCTATTAATCTTATGTTATTTCTCTTGGCATCATCTTTCAGCTGTTGAATTGTTGTTTCTTGGTTCCTTATTGTTTTTAAGAGATCTTTTCTTTCATGATCATAAAGCTCCCATGGTGTCATCAATGTCTGAGATTCTATGTTCAGCTTCATTCAAGTCGTTTTTCAAACTTTCCGTGGAATTTTTCATTTCCTGAAATTTCCTTTGAATCTCTTTCATGCATTCTATTTGTGTCTTATATTGTTCATTCAAAGTTTCCATGATTTTCTCATGTTCTTCAATTTTTTATCTTGCTCTTCTTTAGATACACACATTTCTTTCATAATGACTGTCATTTCAATTTTTAGCTGAGAGATTATTTCTGATTTGAGTTTCTCTACATCTTCATGGAGTTGTTTTTTACTGCATTTGCTATTATTTCAGAAAGTTCAGTTGTGTGACTTCCAGTGTCTTGAATTTCAGTGTCTCTTGAGTTTGTTCTCAGTGGCCTGTGGGATTGAGACTGCCTCTTGCTCTTTCATTTTGTCATTTTCTTCTGTTACCTGTGTGGCTGAGCAGGCAGCCTCCCAATTAATTGTACTGGAACACTGTATTGGGTAGATCTTCAATCCTCCAGTATCCCAGTGCCTAGCCACAGCACAGTCCCAGATTATGACACTGGACCCTTGTGTTCTGTGGTTTGTGAGACTGGCTGTGTGTTCCCCTGATGTAGTTTGTTGGGTTGCTCTGGCGTGCTGGGTATATGTGTCCTGCGAGGCTGACCAGGTGTTCCCCTGGTGGGTTGCACTGAGACGTGGGACTGGGTGGAGCTGGATTCTCTGTACAGCTAGTGAGGGCACACTCCCAGAGTGTCCTGCTGGAACCTCTGCCTTACTGTGTGGGGGCCGAGGCACCTGGCACCCAGGTGGCTAGGCAGAGCACACCCCGTAGTGTGGCACCACGTGGACCTTACATTTGGTTGCAGTGAGTTCTGAGCCTCTGGAGAGCCGCGCTGGGAAGCCTGTGCAAGTCCCAGGTGTATAGTGCCAGGGCCTTGATCCTGGTTGGGCGGGTTCGCAACCTCTAGGACCTGCTGTGCCCGCTGCACCCCTGAGCAATGGAGCTCGCACCTTGTGCTCTGATGGGCAGAGCTCAAGTTCTCTAAGGCCCTGCAGCTGTGCTGGCCAGTCCCTGATGAGCAGCTCTGGAGCTCTGGGCTGGGCTGCGCTCAGTACCTCTGTGTCCTGTGAGGCTGGCTGGGCCTTCCCCTGGTGGGTTGTGCTGAGATGCAAGACTGGGTAGAGCTGGATCCTCTGCACAGCTAGTGAGGGCACACTCCCATTCCTGTACAAAAACTACAAACCCCTCTGCCTTACTTGGGTTTGTAGTTTTTGTGCAGGAATGCTATTGAGTTTTTTAGTTTCTCTTTTTTTATTTTAAGAAACAAAACACAAAAAAGGGTAGAAATAATATAGAATTTTAAAAAGACAGTAAGAAATCAATACTAATTAATATATTACCTATTGTTATCTTAGAAGTAGTTGTTCGTTACAAGATCTAGCCATAAAAAATGATCAGGCAATCAAACAATGACAGCATAAACTATTCCTTCTGACGAACTAGCAGAGAATCAGTAGCATAGTTATCTATCTTGCATACTTATACTTACAGTTATATGTGTATATCTACAAACGTAATATTTTCCAATGCTCCGTTTCTCCTTTCCCCTATCCCAGCTGTTCTTTAATTTTGAGCACTTTCTTTTCCTTTGCTTATTAAAGTATCTATCGTACATTTTGGATCTTATTACTCTTTCAGCTTTTTTAAATTGATATTTATTTTTTACACTAGGGAGACAATACGCTATTTACAAATGTGAGTCTGATTTATTTCACTTATGAGTACAGTCTCTAGTTGCTTCCATTTACCTATGAAAGCCTCAAAATCATCTTTCTATAGCTGAGTAATATTCCATTGTATAAAAATACCACATCTTTTTCATCTGTTCTGCAGATGATGAACATTTTGCTTGTTTCCAAGATTGTGCTGCTATGAACATGGGTACACATATATTGCTGCAACATGACACTTTCAATTTTTCTCGGAAAATACCCAGAAGGGAATAGCTGGGTTGAATGGGACTGCCAATCCTAGTTTTTTGAGGAATCTTCATACTGATTTCCACAGTAGTCGCACCAGTCTACACTCCCACGAACAGTGAAGAAGGGTTGCTTTTTCCCCACAGCCCCACCAACATTTGTTATCGATTGATTTCTTGACGGCAGCCATTCTTTCTGGAGTGAGATGGAATATCAATGTTATTTTAATTTACATTTCTCAATGACCAGTGATGTTGAGGATTTCTTCTTGTATTTATTTGCCATTTGTATTTGTTCTTCTGAGAAGTGTTCATTTATCTCAGATACCCATTTTTGAATTGGGTCTTTGAATTTTAGGGGCCTGATGTTTTTCAATTCTTTATATGTCCTGGATATAAGTCCTTCATCTGAGGGACTGTTGGATAAATTCTTTCCAATTCTGTGGGCTTTCTTTTCACTTTATTTGTGATTTCTTTTGAAGTGCAAAAGCTTTTTAATAAAATGAGATTTCAGTTGTTGATTCTTTGAAGTACTTCCAGTATAGTTTGCATTTTGTTCATGAACTCTTTGCCTACTCCTATGTCTTCAAGATTTCTACCTATCTTGTCTTCCAGTAGATTTAGTGTTTCTATTTTAATATTTAGACCTTTGACCCATTTTGACTTTCGTTTGGTGCATGGTGATAGACATGGGTCTAGTTTCAGTCTTCAGCATGTGGAAAGCCAATTTTTCCAACACCATTTATTAAAGAGGGTATGTTTCTTCCAGTGAACATGTTTAGTCCTTTTGTCAAATATAAGGTGGCTGAATGTCTTTGCAGTTGTATTTGCATTTTCTAATCTGTTCCATTGATCCTCAGGTCTATTTTTTTTGGTCATTACCATGCTGATTTTATCACTGTAGGTTTGTAGTATAATTTCAAATCAGGGATTGAGAAGCCTCGTGCCTTGTTTTTGTTGCCCAGAATTGCCTTTGGTATTCTAGGTCTCTTCTGTTTCCAAATGAATTTTAGGAATGTTTTCTCTAGATCTATAAAGTATGTTAATGGCATTTTGATTGGGATTGCATTAAATCTGTATAACTGTTTTGGGATTATGACCATTTTCACAATGTTGGTTCTTCCTAACCAAGAGAAAGGGATACCTTTCCATTTTCTAACATCCTTTTCAATCTCCTTTTTTAGAGTATTATATTTTTCTGCATATAGGTCTTTTACATTCTTTGTTAGGTTGATTCCTAAGTATTTCTTTTTTTGGATGCTATTGTGAAAGGTGTTATTTCCATAATTTCTCTCTCAGTGAGTTTGTTGTTTTTGTACAGGAATGCTGTTGATTTTTGAGTGCTAACTTTGTACACTACTCAATTTGTTTAACTCTAGTAGCCTTTTGATGGAGTTTTTAGGGTCTTCCATGTAGAGTATCATGTCATGTGCAAATAGTGATTATTTAACTTCTTCATTTCCTATTTTTATTCCTTTTATTTCTCTCTCTTGTACAATTTCTCTGGCTAATGTTTCCAGAACTATATTGAATAGGAGTGGTGATAGTGGACATCCTTGTCTTGTTCCTGATTTTAGAGTGAAAGTTTTCAGTTTTTGTCCATTTAGTATAATGTTGGCTGTTGGTTTGTCATAGATGGCTTTTATCAGATTGAGGTAAATACCATCTATTCCAAGTTTCTGTAAGTTTTTTATCATGAACGAGTGGTGGGTTTTATCAAAAGATTTTCTGCATCTATTGAGATGAGCATGTGATTTTTTGTCTTTGGCTCTATTGATGTGGGGTATTATGTTTATTGATTTGTGCATGTTAAGCCATCCCTGCATTCATGGAATAAATCCCACTTGGTCATGATCTATATCTTGATGATTTGCTCCATTCTATTTGTCAGTATTTTATAGAGAATCTTTGCATTGATGTTCATTAGGGAGACTGGCCTATAGTTCTTTTTGGTTGGGTCTTTCTCTGGTTTTTGTATCAGTGTAATACTTGCCTACAGGAATGAGTTAGGAAGAATTGCTTCCCTTTCAATTTCATTGAAGAGTTTGAGGAGTGTTGGCATTAAGTCTTCTCTAAATTTCTTGTAAAATTCAGCTGTGAATTCATCAGGACCTGGGCTTTTCTTTGTTGGCAAGTTTTTAATCACATTTTGAATTTCAGTAGCTGATATTGGGTTATTCAAAATTGTTATATCATCTTGATTCAGCTTTAGTAGTTCATATGTTTCTAGAAATATTTCCATTTCCTCTGTGTTTTTCACTGTATGTGAGTAAAGATTTTTGAAGTAGGTATTCATGATCCTAATTTCCGTGCGATCTGTAGTAATTTCTCCCTTTTCACTCCTTATTGCATGAATTTGAATTTTTTTGTTTCTTTTTCTTGATAAGGTTAGCTAGAGGTTTATTAATTTTGTTTATTCTCTCAAAGAACCAGCTCTTTGGTTCAATAATTCTTTGTATTGTTTTCTTAGTCTCAATTGCATTAATTTCTGCTCTGATCTTTATAATTTCCTCTCTTCTATGAGCTTTGGGTTTGACTTCCTCTTGTTTTTCTTGAAGCTTGAGGTGTAGCATTAGGTCGTTCATGTGTGCTCATTCTGTTTACTTGAAGCGACAAGTTATTGCTATGTATTTCCCTCTTAGGACCACTTTCATTGCATCCCACTAGTTTCAGTATGTTGTATCTGCATTTTCATTGAATTTTAGATATTATATAATTTCTTCTTTAATTTCATCTGTAACCCATTGGTTTTTCAAGAGGTTGTCATTTAATTTCCATGTGTTTATGTAGACTTAGCAGTTTCTTTTGCTGTTAATTTCTAATTTCAGTGTACTATGATCAGATAATATGCATGGGATAATTTCAGTCCCTTTGCATTTACTTAAGCGTGTTTTATGGGCTAATATATGGTCTACTTTAGAGAATGTCCCATGTATAGCTGAGAAAAATGTGTATTCTGCTGTTGGTGGGTGGAACACTCTATGAACATCTAGTAAGTCCATTTGTTCACAGGTTTGATTCAGTTCTGTTATTTCTTTGCAAACCTTTGTCTAGTTGGTCTATCTCTTTGTGAAAATGGGGTATTAAGGTCCCCTGTTACAATTGTGCTATTGCGTACTTAATTTTTCATGTCTATTAGTATTTGTCTTATATAGTTGTATACTCCTGTATTTGATACCTATATATTTATGATCATTAGCTCTTTCTCTTGAATTTTCCCCCTAACAAGCATGTATTGACCTTCTTTATCTCTTTTGATCATTTTTGGTTTGAGGTTTACACTTTCTGCAAACAGAATAGCTACACCCACTTTTTTCTGGGTTCCTGTGGCATGGAATATTGTTTTCCATCCTTTGACTTTTAGTCTATAGTTTCCTTTTGAGTCAGATGTGTTTCTTGTATACAGCATATTGTTGGATCCTGTTTCTTGATAATTCTGTCAGTCTATTTCTTTTAATTGGTGAATTGAGGCCATTTACATTGGTGGATATAACTGATATGCACGGGCTTAACTTTGTCATGTTATTTTCCTGCTGTTGGTTTCCTGCTTTTCCCCCTTGTTTAATTTCTTGCCCTGCCTGGTCATTTCTTTCTGTTGTTGTTCTGAGAATTGTAGTCATTTTTTTCTCTCTATTATGTCTGTCAGTATTTTTTCTAGGGTTAGCTTGGTAGATGTGAATTTCTTCAGTTGCTCTTTGTCACGAAAATATCTTTTTTCTCCATCAATTTTGAAAGAAAATTTTGCAGGGTACATCAATCTGGGTTGAAAGTTGTTTTCTTTCAGAGCTTGAAATGCTTCACTCCAAGCTTATCTTAACTTGAGAGTTTGTGCTGAAACGTCTGCCATGATTCTAATAGATTTTCCTTGATAGGTGAATTGTGTCTTTTCTCTAACAGCTTTTAGTATTCTGTTTTTATGCCATATGTCTGGGATCTGAATTATTATATGTCTGGGAATAGGTTTATTTTAGTTATGACTGTTTGGCATTCTATATGCCTCACTTATCTGCATATCTGATTCTTTCCCCATGTTTGGGAAGTTTTCCCCTATTACTTCTGCAAATAGTTTTTTTAAAGTCAGTTGTGTTGACTCCTGGATTTTCATTGACGCCTATCAGTCTAATATTGGTTCTCTTTCCATCATCTTGAAGCTGTTGAATTGTTATTTCATGCTTCCTTGTTATTTTTACAAGTTCTTTCCTTTCATGATCACTAGTTGTGATCCTGTCTTTGAGGTCTGAAAGTCTATCCTCAGCTTCTTTTAAACCGTTTGTCAGATTTCAATGGAGTTTTTTAATTTCCTGAATATCTCTTTGAATTTGTTTGATTCATTTTGTTTCCTTCCTAAGTTGTTCTTTTAAGGTTTCCATCATTTTCCCATGCTCCTGTACTTTTTTATCTGTGTCTTCTCTAGCTATGCTTAGTAATTCCTTTACTAAGGTTGTCATTTCTTTATTTACCTGAGAGATTACTTCTAATGTGATTTCCCCCTATAGTTTCATGGATTTGTTTCTTTATTTCACTTGCTATCTTTTCAGAAATTTCAGGTGTGTAACTTCGATTGTCCTCTATTTCAGTGTCCCCTGTACTTGTTCCAGATGGACTGGACGTTTGAGATTGCATTTTGCTTTTTTGTCTTGTCATTTTCACCTCTTGGGTTAATATTTTGGTCTTTCAATACCACTAGTCTCTAGTGACTGTCATGTGTGTCTTAGAGTCCAACTATATAGGTGATTTTTGTCCAATTACTGAGTCCCTCAATGAAGGTGAGGGGTCAGTCACCTGGATTCTTCCTGCATGTCTTTTTGGGTGAGTCTTATATTTTCCCTAGGCAGACTAGCCTAGGAGTATTAATGTAAGCCAACCCATAGCTCCTATTGTTACTGTGGCTTTAGACTGTTCCACACTGCCAGATTTACTTGGCTATATTGTGTGCCTCAGTTGGGACCCTACTGTGTCATTGAGGGCCTCCTAGGCCCTTTCAAGTTCCTCCAGGTTGGAGGATGCCTTGTCAGCCCTCTCCTCAACCCACCTGGTGTTCTCTATATGGAAGAAGGACTCACCCACACTCTTACTGGTCTTCCAAAGTCCTGCAGCTGAAGGGGAGGGCTCATTGCTGCTCCTGCTGACTCACTGAGATCCTATACTTGAGGGGGAAACTCACTGTACAGTTGCAGGCCCACTGAGGTCCTGTGTGTGGGTGAGGGGTTGCTGAGGCTTGCACCAGCCCACCAGGGTTCTGCAGGTGGTAGACAAATAGCTGATGGTCCCTAGGCTGTTGAAGTCACCGGGGGGAAGGGGAGGTGCTGCTGACAATGATCTACCAGGTGCAGGGTCTCGGGGTGGAGGAAAGTGCAGCCGGCGAAGGTAGGCCCACGGGTTGCAGAGGTCTTCAGTGTCAAATACTATTGATTTTTGAGTGTTGACTGTATCCATGGATGGTAATGAAGTTCTGTATTAAATCTAGAAGTCTTTGGGTTGAATTTTTGGGGTCTTCTATGCAGAGTATCATGGCATCTGTAAATCATACTAATTCAACTTTTTCCTCTTCTATCCTTATTCCTTTTATTTCTCTCTTTTATCTAATTGGTCTGCCTAATGTTTATAGAACTTCATTGACTAGGAGTGGTGATAGTGGTCATCTTTGTCTTCTTCCTGATTTTAGAGTGAAAGCTTTTAGTATTTGTTCTTTTAGTGTGATGTTGACCATTGGTTTTCATATATGGCTTTTATCAGATTGAGGTAGAGACCATCTATCCCAATTTTCTGTAGGAACTTTATCATGAATAAGTGTTGAACTTTATCAAAATCTTTTTCTGCATCTATTGGGATGATCATGAGTTTTTTGTCTTTAGCTCTGTTGATACGGTACATTACAGTTATTGACTTGCATATGTTTCATCATTCCTGCATTCCTGGGATGAGTCCCACTTGGTCATAGTGTATAATATTCTCAATTATTTGCTGTATTCTGTTTGTTAATATTTTATTGAGAATTTTTACATCTATGTTCGTTAGGTAGATGGGACTGTAGTTTTCTTTTTTGCTTGGGTGTTTGTCTTCTTTTGGTGTCAGGATAATACTTTCCTCCAGGAATGAGTTAGGAGCTGCTTCCCTTTAAATTTCAATAAACAGATCAGTGTTGGTGCTAAATCTGCTCTAAATTTCTTGTCGATTTCTGCTGTGAACCTATGAGGAACTGAGCTATTCTGTGTTGGTAAATTCTTAATTTTATTTTCAATTTCATTAACCGATATTGGGTATTTCACAATTTTTATATCTTCTTGATTCAACTTTGGTAATTCATATGTATATAAGATGTATATAAGAATGTATATAAGAATGTATATAAGAATCTGTTTCTTCCGTGTTTTGCATTCTATGAGTGTAAAGATTTTTGAAGTAGGTATTGATGATATTCTGAATTTCCACAGGATTCATACTGATTTTCACTCTTTTTATCCTCATTTCATGAATTTGATTTATTTCTTTCCTGCTATTATTTCTGTGAATAGTCTTTGCAGGTCATTAGTATTGACTCCTGCTTTTTCATTTATGCCTATTAATCTTATGTTATTTCTCTTGGCATCATCTTGCAGCTGTTGAATTGTTGTTTCTTGGTTCCTTACTGTTTTTAGGAGATATTTTCTTTCATGGCCATGATCGCCCATGCTGTCTTCAAGATCTGAGATTTTATCTTCAGCTTCGTTTAAGTGGTTTTCCATACTTTCCATGGAGTTTTTCATTTCCTGCATTTCCCTTTGCATCTGTTTCATGCATTCTGATTGTGTCTTATATTGTTCATTCAAAGTTTCGATCATTTTCTTAAGTTCTTCTATTTTTTTATCTTGCTCTTCTTTAGATACGCACATTTCTTTAATAATGATTCTCATTTCATTTTTTAGCTGAGAGAATATTTCTGATTTGAATTTCTCTATAGCTTCATCAAGCTGTTTCTTTTTTGCATTTTCTATCATTTCAGAAAGTCCCTTTGTGTGACTCCCACTGTCTTCCATTTCAGTGTCTCCTGGGTTTGTTCTTTATGGGCTGGGAGACAGAGACTGCCTCTTGGTCTTTCGTTTTGTCATTTTCTTCTAGAACCTATGTGGCCCTGTGTCCTGCAAGGCTGACCAGGCGTTCCCCTGAGGGTTGTGCCGATTCTTGGATAGTGCTGAATCACGGGACCCGGTCAATCTGGGCCCTGCATGCAGCAAGGGAGGGCAGCCTCCCACGGTGTGCGGGTGGATCCTCTGCCTTAACTGGGTGGGGGGGCCAAGGCCTCCTGGTCCCGAGGTGTGGAGAGCCGGCACCCGGCCACCACCCAAAGATGGCGCCTGCTTCCTGCTGGGGCTGATAAACATGCGGCTGCTATCCTGCCAAATATGCCCTTATTAGGTAGACGGCGGGAATGGAGATGTCACCTGACGGGATGGACCAATGAGATTATGCCCAGTAGCTCTATAGAGTATATAAGACATTGCTGCCCCTTGCTTGGGGCCATTTTTGCTGTACCCAGAAGAAAATAAAGTGCTGCTTCCACCGCATCTGAGTTGTGTGGTTCTTGCTGGTCAAGACGCCCACGACA
>RJWM01009893.1:0-65914 GCA_004363535.1 Dasyprocta punctata | reverse complement strand
CAATCAAAGAATGGATAAAAAAGATGTGGTATTTTTATACAATGGAGTACTACTCAGCTATTAAGAAAGATTGTATTGAGACTTTTATAAGTAAATGGTCACTTCTTGAGACCATACTCATAAGCGACATAAATCAAACCCACACGTGTAAATACCGTATTGTCTCCCTAGTGTAAGAAATGGAAAAGTACATATGATTCAAATCTATAATAAATACTATGGAAGGGTAAAAAACAGCTCAAAGAGCAAAGAAAATTGGGAAGGGAATATGCGGAAAGAGAAAAGGAAAGAGGAAAAGATATAAACCTGTATATATGTATATGTAAGATAACTAAAAAGAACACTGCTGAATGTATTCATTATTGAGAAAGAACAATTAATACTCATATGATTAGATCAATCTTGCATGTCTATATCTGATAATGTAAGAAACCATTTTAAAGATAACGATGCGCAATATTGCAACCATTGTCAAGCTTCTATCTACTGGTTGTGTAAACCTGCAATGTTGTGTATTTACTCTAGTCATTTGCTTGTCTCTTTTGCTTGTTGTTTTTACTGTATATGTCGTCTTTCTTTTTGTTGTTGTTGTTTTTGTTTGTTTTGTTTTTCTTCGCTCAAATAAAATAAAAAAAAAGAATGTATGAAATAGGTTCAAGGGGATATTCAGGAGATTAAAAATCCCATTGAAAGTTAGCAAAACCACTTGAATGAAGTTGAAGACAGACTTGCAGAGCTTGAAGACAGCATGGAAGCTTATAATCACAAAGGAAAAGATCTCTTAAAAATAACAAGGAATCAGGAAATAATTCAACAGCTTCAAAATAATGCAAAGAGAAAAAAATAAGATTGATAGGTATTCACAAAAAACAGGGTTCGATATGAATGACCTGAGAAGACTGTGCAGAAATTACAGTATTTTCCAAACATGGGAAGAGAAACTGATATTCAGATAAGTGAAGCATACAGGTTTTCAATTAACCATTATCAAAATAAATCTTCACCCAGACATACAATTATTAGGATATCAGATATTCACCAGAAGAAGAGTACAAAAGGTGTCAGAGAAAAGAAACAGGCCACCTACGAAGGAAACCCTATCAGAATCAAGGCAGACTTCTCAACACAAACCTTCAAGTCTAGAAGAGCTTGGAGTGAAGAGTTTCAAATCCTGAAAGATAACAACTTTTAACAAAGATTACTATATTCTGCAAAACTATCTTTAAAAATTGATGAAGAAATAAGATACTTGCACAACAAACAACAATTGAAAAAATTCATGGCCACCAAACCAACACTGCAAAGAGTACTGCAATACACTCTAGAAAGAGACAACGATAGCTAAAATGTCAAGAACAACAGTAAAAGGAAACCACGAAGTAGGGCAAAGAATTAAATAGAAAAAAGTAGAAAGCCAACAACACAAAGGTAACATGACAGTAATAAGTCAGTACATATCAGTTATAGCAATCAATGTAAACAATCTCAACTCACTAATAAAAAGAAGCAGACTGGCAGAGTGGGTTAAGAAACAAAATCCAACAATATACTGTTTACAAGAAACATGTGTAACACAAAAGGAAATTCACAGACTAAAAATCAAAGGATGGAAAACAATATTCCATGCAACAGGAACCCAGAAAAAAGCAGGGGTAGCTATACTGTTTGCAGACAATGTGAAGTTCAAACCAAGAATTATCAAAAGAGATTAAAGAAGGTCACTACATACTTGTTAGGGGAAAACTTGAAGAGGAAGACATTTCGACCATAAATATATATGCACCGAATATGGGAGCACCCAACTATGTAAGAGAATTCTTAATAGACATGAAAAATCAAATAAACAATAATACAGTTATAATGGGGGATGTTAACACCCCATTCTCACAAAGAGGCAGATCAAAGAAACAAAAAATCATCAAAGAAATAGCACAACTGAATCAAACTCATGAACAAATGGACCTAGTAGATGTGTACCAAGTGTTCCACCAAACAGCATCAGAATACACATTCTTCTCAACCTCACATGGGTCATTCTCTAAAATAGATCATATACTAGCCCACAGAAATATGCTTAAGTAAATGCAAAGGAACTGAAATAATTCCATGCATATTATATAACCATAGGGCAATAAAATTGGAAATTAAATGACAAAACCTCCCAAAAGAACCCATAAACACAAGGAAATTAAATAGCACTCTCGTAAACAATGGGTCCCAGAAAAAATTAAAGAAGAAATAAAAAAAAATCTACAATCAAATGAAAATGCAAATACAATTTACTGGAACCTGTAGAACAAAATGAAAACAGTCCTCAGAGGGAAATTTACAGCATTAAATTCCCGATTCATAAAAATGGAAAGAACACACATAAACAATGTAATGATGAACATCAACCTTCTAGAAAAAGAAGAGTAAGTCAAGCCCAAAACCCAAACAAGGGAGGAAATTATAAAGACAAGATCAGAAATTAATGCAATTGAAATTAAGAAAACACTACAACAAATTAACGAACTGAAAAGTTGGTTCTTTCAAAGAATAAATAAAATTGATAAACTCCTATCCAACCTTTTCAAAAAAGGAAAGGAAAAACTCAAATTCGTGCAATAAGAAATGAAAAGGGTGAAATCACAAAAGACCCTGTGGAAATACAGAAGATCCTTAATACCTACTTCAAAAACCTTTACTCCCATAGGTTAAGTAACACAGAAGAAATGGATTCATGGAAATGTATGAATTACCAAAGCTAAATCAAGAAGACATAAAACTGCTGAATAACACAATTTAAGTTAATGAAATTGAAAATGTAATTAAAACCTTATAAACAAAGAAAAGCCCATGTCCTGATAGATTCACTGCTGAATTCTACAAGAAATTCAAGGAAGACTTAATGCTAACACTCCTCAAATTCTTCAATGAAATTGAAAGGGAAGCAAGTCTCCCTAACTCATTCCTGGAAGCAAGTATTACCCTAATACTGAAAGCAGAGGAAGACCTAACCAAAAAAGAAAATTACAGGCCTATCTCCTTAATGAACATAGATGCAAAAATCCTCAAAAAGTACTGATGAATAGAATGAAGAAAGTGATCAGCAAGATTATACACCATGATCACATGGGATTCATCCCAGGAATGCAGGGATGGTTCAGCATACACAAATCTAAAAATGTAATGCACTATATCAACAGAGCCAAGGACAAGAATTACACGGTCATCTCAATAGATGCAGAAAAAGTTTTCAGCAAAATCCAACACTCATTCATGATAAAAATCCTACAGAAAATAGGAGTAGATGGTCTCTACCTCAAGCTGATAAAAGCCATATATCATAAATCAACAGCCAACATCTTACTAAATGGACAAAAACTGAGCACCTTCAACCTAAAATCAGGAATAAGACAAGGATGTCCATTATCACCACTCCTACTCAACATAGTTCTGGAAACATTAGGCAGAGAAATTAGACAAGAGATTGAAATATAAGGAATAAGGATAGGAAAGGAAGAAGTAAAATTATCATTATTTGCAGATGATATGATTGTCTACATAGAAGATCCCCAAAAATCCATTGAAAGACTTCTAGAAGTAATAACCAAATTCAGTAACATTGCTGGATACAAGGTGAACACTCAAAAATCAATAGTATTCCTGTACACAAACAACAAACTCACTGAGAGAGAAATAAAGGAAACCACAGCCTTCACTATAACTTCCAAAAAAAAGGAAATATTTAGGAATCAATCAAACAAAGGAAATAAAAGATCTATACAGTGAAAATTAAATTACTCTGAAAAAGGAAATCGAAGTGGATTTCAGAAAATGGAAAGATAATCCTTGTTCATGGATAGGAAAATTAAACATTGTGAAAATAGCTGTTCTCCCAAAATTGTTATACAGATTTAATGCAATTCCAATCAAAATACCACTTGCATACCTCACAGAGTTGAGAAATCATCTCTAAAATTCAAGTGGAACCAGGAGAGACCTAGAATAGCAAAGGCAATGCTGGGCAACAAGGTAAGGCAGGAAGCATCACAATCTCCGAGTTTAAATTATATTTCAAAGCTACTGTGATAAAATTAGCATGGTACTGGAATAAAAACAAGCCTGAAGATCAACGAAATAGATTAGAAGATGCAGCCACAACTTTAAACACAGTCTGCCACGTCATCTTTGACAAAGGGGCCAAACATGTTAACTGGAAGAAAGATAGCCTCTGTAATAAGTGGTGCTGGAAAAACTGGCTTTCTATATGCCATAAACTAAAAGTATATCCATGTCTATCACCATGCACTAAACAAAAGTCAAAATGGTCTGAGTATTAAAACGGAGACACTAAATCTGCTGGAAGACAAAGTATTTAAAAATTTTGAGGGCACAACAGTAGGCAGATAATTTATGAACAAAAATCAAACTGCATGCAAAATACTTCCCAGAATCAGCAACTGGGATGTCATCTTACTAATAAGCTTTTTTCATGTGCAAAGGAATCTGCAACAGAGTTAAAAGAAAACTTGCAAATTGGGAAAATATCAGTCAACTGTCCCTCAAACAAAGGACCGCTATCTAGAACACGTAAAGAATTTTTTTAAAAATCAGGGCCCCAAAATTCAAGGACCCAATCAAAAAATAGGCATCTGAGATGAATATACTCTTTGCAGATGAAAAATACAAATGGCAAGTAAATATATGTAAAAATGATCAATAAAAATGGTCATTTGGGAAATGCAAATTAAAGAAAGCAACCCTGAAATTTCATCTCACCCTAGAAAAAAATGGCCAAGATCAAGAAGTCAACCAATAACCAATGCTGGGGGGGCTGTGTGGAAAAAGAAACTCTTTTCCACTGTTGGGGCGAGTGTAGGCTGGTGCAACCACTGTGGAAATCAGTGTGGAGATTCCTCAAGAAGCCAGGATTAGAGATTCCATTTGACCAAGCTATCCTGCTTCTTGGCATTTTCCCAGAAAAAATTGAAAACATCATATCACAGTTATATATATGTGCTCTTATATTTATAGCAACATAAGTTGCAATAGCCAAGTCTTGGAAACAACCCTAGTGTCCATCAATAAATGAATAGATAAAAAGATGTGGTATTTTTATATAATGGAGTACTACTCAACTATCAAGAAAGATTGCATTGAGACTTTTATACGTAAATGAACATGACTTGGGACCATAGTCATAGGTGAAATAAATCAAACTCACAAGTGTAAATACCATATTGTCTCCCTAGTGTAAGAAACTGAAAAAGTATATATTATCCAAAATCTACAATAAATCCTTTTAAGAGTAAGAAACTGTTTAAAGAGGAAAAGTAATTGAGATAGGGGAAAGGAGCAAAGAAGTTAGGGAAAAGGAAAAAGACAGAAATTTGTATACATGTGTATACATAAGACAACTAAAATGACTATACTACTAAATGTGTTAGTTATTGGAAAAAAACAGTTGATACTCATATGATTAGATCAATTTTACATGTCTATATCTGTTAATCTAAACAACCTTTTTGAAGGCAATGATATGCAATATTACAACCATTATCAAATTCCTATCATTTTGTTTTGTAAACCTCTACTGTTATTATATTGGATTTGTTTTTGCTGTTTATCTCTTTTGCTCTTTGTTTTTCTTGTTTGTGTCTTTTTTCTCTTAAATAAATAAAAAAAGGCCACCATCATACTCAATGGAGAGAAGGCAAAAATGTTCTCTCTAAAATCAGGAATAAGATGAGGATGTGAACTATTACCACTTCTGCTGAAGAAACTTCTTGAAACATTAGGTAGAGCAATATGACTTGAAAAAAATAAATAAAAGTGATATGTATAAAGGAGGAATATATTAAATTTTAATTGTGGATGGCATAATCCTCTACATAGAAGACCTCAGAAACTCCACCAAAAAATTCATACAACTGATATCCACATTTGGCAGTGCAGCAGGATATTAAGTCTATATTCAGAGATCAGTAGTAGTCTTTCACAACAATTAGAAACTCACTGATAGGGAAATTATGAAAGCAATACCTTTCTTAATTGAATCATGAAAATTGAAACATTTGGGAACTGACCTAACCAAGGAAATGAAAGACCTCTCTGATGAAAAATATAGTACTTTGAAAAAGGAGCTTGAAGAGGATATCAGAGAATGGAAAATTATCCTCTACTCCTGGATAGGTAGAACCAATCATGAAAATGGACATAATTTCAAAATTTATTATACAGATTTAATGAAATTCAAATAAAAAACAAAGAACATTTATTTCATAACTGGGTAAAGCAATTCTAAAATTCATGTGGAACAAGAGGAGACCTAGGAAAGCAAAAACAATGCTATGCAATATGGTCATGGCAAGGGGCAGCACAATCCCATACTTCAAGCTGTACTTCAAGGTTACAATGATTAAAAAAAATACCGTAGTACTGGGGAACATACAGACTTAAGGATGAATGGAACCGAATAGAACATACACAAACAAATCCAGGCAAACCTTGATGTGTTTTCTTTGCAAAAAGGGCCAAATTCCTTCACTGAAGCAATGATACCTTCTTTAACAAATGGTGCTGGAATAACAAGTTGTCCCTGTGCAGAAGTTTGAACTTAGATTTATTTCTCTCATCAAGAACTAAACTAAAATAAAAATGGATCAAAGAACTAAACATTATGACAGAAACACGTTATCTTCTATAAGAAAAAGTGGTAAAATTCTTGAAAACACTAGAGTAGGTGAACAATTTATGAACAATATTCCAGGGGAAAAAGAAATAATACCAATAAACAACACATGGAATCACATCACATTACAAAACTTCTGCACATCAAAGAAAACCACCAGAAAGATTGAAGAGACAACTCTAAAAAGGCAAAAAAAAAAAATGTTGCCAGCTACTCTTCAAACAAAGAACTAATGTGTGGAATGTATAAATAACTCAAAAGAAATTAGACTCTCAAATTTAAACATCAAATTAAAAGTTGGACATCTGAAATCATCTTCTCAGATGAAGAAATAAGAATAGCCAATAAATACATGAAGAACTCTTCAACATCACTTGCCATTCAGCAAATGCAAATTAAAACATTGTTGGGGCTAGGAGTTTGGCTCAGCTGCTTAAGAGCCTGCCTGGCAAGCACGAGGTTGTCAGTTCAATCCCTGGTACCACAAAAAACAAACAAACAAAAAGTAAATAAATAAATAAAACATCGCTGACTTTCCATTTCAGTATGGAAGAAATGGCTATTACCAAGAAATCAACCAATAACAGTTGCTACCAAGGCTTGGAGGAGAAAGAAACCCTTCTTCTTTGTTGGTGGAACTGTAAACTGATACAACCACTACGAAAAAACATCATGGAATTCCTCAAAAAACTAAATGTAGAAATTCCATTTGACCCAGCTGTGGTGGATTAACTCATTTTTTTTATTTAAGAGAAATTGGACACAGAAAAGAAAAACAAAAAGCAAAAGAGGCAAACAAACAACAACAACAACAAATCCAATACAATAATTTTATAGGTTTGCAAAGTGAGATGATTGGAATTTGACAGTGGTTGTAATATTGCATATCGTTACCTTCAAAGTGGTTGTTTAGATTAACAGATATGGACAAGTAAAATTGATCTAATCATATGAATATTAACTGTTCTTTTTCAATAACTAATGCATTTAGTAGTATAGTCATTTTAACTATCTTATGTATACCTATATAAAAATTTATGTCTTTTTCCTTATCCCTTCCTTCTTTCCTCCTTTCCACTTATAATACCTCTTGTTATCTTCAAAATAACTGCCCATAACATCAGGCACAATACAATCAAACAAAATAGTACAGGATAAAACCAATGAAAAACAAAACAGTGGAAGCAATACACAGTAAAACAACACTGATTGCCTCATGCTGTCTTCTAAGCAGTTGCTTATATCATCAGTCATAACACAATCAAACAAACCAAAATTGGATAAAATCACTCAAAACAAAACAATGAAAACAACATAGGGTTTCAAACAAAGTGATCAGTTATCAATAATGGTTACCATAATGTGTTTTGTTATCTTTGAAATAGCTGTCTATGCCATCAAATATAATAAAATTAGGCAAATAGAAATAGAATAAGATTAAACTAAACAGTTCAATGAAAATGATACAAGATTCAAATCCCAATGATAGATTAACAATGGCCACTGCCTTCCCTTTTTAGACACTTCCTCCCCTTTCATATTTACAATATGCATTGTGTCTTTTGAATCCCACTAACTCCTTTAGGTTTTTTTTGTTTGTTTGTTTTTTTGTTCTTTTTTTGTAGTAGGTAGATAACATGATGCTCACCCATGTGACTCTGGGCCATTTCATCCATGAACATGATCTTAAGTTGTATCCATTTACCTACAAGAGGCTTGAGGTTATTTTTCTTTATAGCTGAGTAGCTTTCCATTGGATAAAATTGCCATATGCCCCTTTTCCACTATGTAGCCAATGGGCAAGCTATCCCCACTTCTTTCTGGTTCCCTGTCACATACAGCATTGTTCTCTCTCCTTTGACTTTCAGTCTATGAACCACCTTTTGAGTTTAATGTGTTTCTTGTATAAAGTATATTGATGGATCTTGTCTCCTGATCTACTCTGCCTGTGTTTCTTTCCATTGGTGGACTGAGGCCATCTACATTAATGGTTATGGCCAACATTCACTGCCTCGTCGCCACCATGTCATTTTCCTGCAGTTGGCTGCCCACTTTTCTTCTCTATACATTTGTCTGTCCTGCTTGGCAATATCCCTCTGCCACTGTTTCTGGAGCTGTGGTCTTTTATTATCTCTCTTTAAAATGTCCTTCAGTATTCTTTGAGAGTTGGCTTGGTTGTCATAAATTCCTTCAGTTGTTCTTTGTCATAGAAGTATCTTGTTTCTCCGTTAATTTTGAAAGATAGTTTTGCACAGTACATCAATCTGGGTTGGAAGTTATTTTCTTTCAGGGCTTGAAATACTTCACTCCAAGTTCTTCTTGACCTGATGGTTTGTATTGAGAAGTCTGTTGTGATTCTGATGGGTTTTCCTTTGTAGTTGATCTGTTTCTTTTCTCTAACAGCTTTTGATATTCTGTTCTTGTGTTGAATTTCTGGGATCTTGATTATTATAGGTCTGGGTGTCGATTTATTTTGGTTATGGTTAGCTGGAGTTCTATATGCTTCACTTATCTGAAAGTCACTTCCTTTTCCCATGCTTGGGAAGTTTTCTAAGATTATTCTGTAAATAGGCTTTTAATTCATTTGTACTGACCCTTGCTTTTTCACTCACACCTTTTATTCTTAAGTTATGTTTCTTTGGGTTGTCTTGCAGCCATTGTATTTTTATTTCCAGGTTTCTTGTTATTTTTAAGAGATCTTTCCTTTCATGATCACAAGTTGCAAACCTGTATTCAAGGTTTGAAAGTCTATCTTTAGTTTCTTTCAAGTGGTTTTGCCAACTTTCTTTGGAGTTTTTGATTTCCTGGTTATCTCTTTGAATTTGTTACATGTATTCTAAATCTTTTTTGTATTGTTCATTCAAGGTTTACCTCATTTTCCTATGCTCCATTTTTTCATCTATGTCTCCTTTAGAGTTGCCTAGCAGTTCTTTTATTATGTTTCTCATTTCTTCTTTTAGTTGAGTTAGTATAACTGTTCTAATTTCTTTTATAGCCTCTTTAAGTTATTTCTTTATTTCAGTAGCCATCACCTCAGAAACTTCAGTTGTGGGATTCCCAATCTCTTCTGTATTTGCATCTCATGGACTTGCTCTGTTTGGATTGGAGGCCAGAGACTGTCTTTTGCGTCTTTGTCTTGACATATTCCTGGGTTCTTCTGGGCAAATGGGTACTGGGGACCCAGGCATTCCTCACATTGGTCACAATTTCTCTGAAGTGAGACTGGTTCTGCTAGCCTGTGCTGATTATGGATATCTGATGGTTGTCACTGGGAGTGCTGTTACAGCGCCATCCACTGCCTTTCCCCTGCTAGCCTTGGCTCCCCAATGCCTTGTACAATGCATGCAGGAGTGGGGCCACTGCCCACGAACCTGGCCCGGTGGGCCAGTCACCCACAGACTCTCCACCACCACCTCTGGAGTGTGCACAGAGCCATCTCCATACCGAGCCGGTCACCTTCAGAAACCTTCTGAGGTGGCCCCCAGTATGCGTTCAGGGGGCATGGCTCAGCCTGAGCAGCCTGCATGGGTTTGTGTCTAGCTAGGAGTCCCCAGTCCAACTCCAAGATGTCTCACAGTCAATCTCTTTCTCTGGCAGGAGGGCGAATACCTTTGTACACTCACCGTCAGCCAGTTCAGTTCTCCAGGTCTGCTCCCCCATCCACTGCCATGCTCCTCTAATACTCTCTCTCTTGGCAGAGGCCTCTGGGTTCACCACGGCTGCCACGCCACCTTGATTGTGTGTCCCCAAGTTCCACACAGTGGGTCTGACTCCAGGCAGAGGCACTGCCAGCTACCACCTTTTTTAAGTATTTCTTTTTACTCTTTCTGTGGGCTTCAATTCTCACTTTAGATTCTTCATGCATCCAGAGGACCCACTTCCTTCTTGTCTTCCCCATGTTGCTATATTCTGCATCTGGATGGTATCTCTCAGGGAGGATGTTTATTCTGCTGCTTACTATTCCATCATCTTGTTCTCCTCCTATGGTGAATTAACTCATGATCAACTTTTAGCACACAGCTGAACTGAATCAGCATGGTGTTGGATGTGGGAGGCCTACCTGAGAATTGTTGCCCAACAGTGTAAAAGGAGAACTGTAGGGAAAGATGCTATGCTGTTAATTCCCCTGAAGATTCTTCTTGTTCTGGTTTCCCTGATATGAACTCAGCTGTCAACATCAGAGAAGCTCTGGTTCTCAATGTTGATGAGGCTGGCTGTGGTTCTTTTTGGGGGATCTCTGGTTCTTACCTTGCGTATTGCTTCCTGACTCCAGTGCAGATCCCTCAGCCTGCTGGCACAGATCCTTCATCATGCTGGTGCAGATCTTCTTGCTTCCACCACTGGCCTTTGGGCCTTCCCACTACAGATTCTTGGTGCAGACTTGCACGAGACATTTTCATGGGCTCTGGTCCTTCCGTTGGATTCACAGAGGACATTGCCATGATTTTTAGGTCTTTAATTGGAATTGTGTAAGACATTGTCATGGGTTCCAGGTCCTCAGCTATATTCTTTGGGTCTCTAGTATCTGGACATATCTCCTGCACTCTTGTATTTGACTCTTTGGGTGAATATTATAATGAAATCCTATAAATTACCTGTCCTATACTAAGTCTTTTCCCTTGTAAACCCTGACTGCATCACCAGCTATCTTAGTTACTTTTCTCTTGTTGTCGAGACAAAATACCTAAAGGCCAAAATTAGGGAAGGAAAGGTTTATTTCTTACAGTTCTTGGGGGTTTCAGTAAATATTTAGTTGGTTCCAAGGCGGCATGGCGTGGTGGGGCACCCATCCATGGCAGCCACAAAACAGCAATGCAAACAGGTGAGAGAGAGTAAAAAGAGAGAGAGAGAGGAAGACATGCCTTCCTCTTGCCCTTACACTGGATATCGGCTCCACCCCTGGGCAAGTGCAACACTCACATCACGAATTCCAGTGCCAGACAACAAACCAATCACAAACACCAGACTCAGCCCTGTCCATACCATGATTACATGAGACTTTGTGGGGACACAGGATCAAACCCATACATAAGCTCTTCCCCTTCTAAGTATCTCCTCTCCCAAAAGAAAATAAAGACATCATATCACAGTGTTGTGTGCATACCCACATTTATAGCACTCCAAATCATAAGAACTAAGACTTGGAAACAGCCTATATGTCCACCAGCAGATAAATGGACAAAGATAGTGTGGTATTTATAAGATTGATTACTACTCTACCATAAAGTAGGGTAACCTTGGGTCATTTGTAAGAAAATGGATGCTGCTTGGGACCATATTAAGTAACTCAGATACACAAGCTTAAATATTATATTGTTTTTTCTTACATAAATTCTCAATATATATAAAATATAACATAGAACAGATATTAAGAAAAGGGAGAGAAAAAAGGGGTAAATAGTGTGTCTAGAAACATACTATGATTTATTATACTTTTCTTACATGTGTTATATGTTCTTTTGCATATTATCCTAGTTTTCAATCTGTATTAGTGAAAGTAAAATGTATAAAATCTTAAAGATAAATAAATGAATCTGATTATGGAAAAATGTAATGAGGGTGGAGGGAGGGGGACAAAAAACTTACAATGTGATATGTCCAGGTACAAATTCCCTACAGTGAAAGTAATCATTATGCACTGCAAACATGTACTAGTAAAAGTCACTAAAAGAAAAAAAAAGCCAACATTCATTCTTGATAAAAATCCTGAGTCAAATAGTTGTAGAAAGTCTTGATCTTAATCTGATAAAAGCTGTCTGCAATAGACCAAAAGCTAACATCATTAAATGGAAAGAGGTCAAAAGATTTCCCTCCAAAACTAGGAAAAAGACAAATATGTGTGTTATGACTACTCCTGTTCAATATACTTCTGAAAACGTTTGCCACAGCAGTTAGACAATAAAAACAAATAAAAGAGATATGGATAGGAAAGGCAGAAGATAAACTCTCATCATTTTGTAGATGACATGGTCCTTAATACAGAAGACCCCCAAAATCTCCACCAAGGCTCACAGAATTCATAATGAAATGCAGTACCATAGCAGGATACAAAGTCAACACTGAAAAATCAATTGCATTCCTGTACACCAGTAATAAACTCACTGTTTGAGAAATCAGAAAACAATACTTTTTGCAACAGCATCAAGAAAAATTAAATACTTAAGCATTAACCTAACAAAGAAAGTGACACCCTTCCACTGTGAAAACTACAGTTATCTGAAAAAGGAGGAGGAAGAGGGCATAAATAATGCAGATGTATCCCCGTCATAGTTACTTTTTCTCGTTGCTGAGACAAAACACCTGATGCACAAAATTAGGGAAGGAAAGTTTTATTTCTTACAGTTCTTGGAGGTTTCAGTCCATATCCAACTGGCTTCAAGTCAGTATGGCACAATAGGTGTGGCATCCATTCATAGAGGTCGCAAAACAGCAAGGAGCAAACAAGAGAGAAAAGACATGCCCTCTTTCCACCCTTACACTGTATGTCAGCTCCACCCTTGGGTGGGTGCAGCATTCACACCACCAATCCCAGTGCCAGACAACAATCAATCATGAACTCTAGACTCAGCCCCATCCATGATTATGTCAGGCTTAAAAGGGGGCAATCCGACCACACTATAACATCCCCTGATCCTTGTTGGCAGAAGCAATATAGTAAAAATGAACATACTTCAAAAATTGTTATATAAAATATAAATTAATAGCAATTAAATAGTATTCCTCACAGAAGTAGAGAAAGCAATTCTAAAATTCATGTGAAATCAGAAGAGACCTAGAATAGCAAAAGCAATTCTGGGCAACAAAGGTGAAGCAGGGAGAATCACAGTTTCAGAATTCCAGTTGTACTACAAAGGTACAGTGAATAAAAACAGCATAGTATTGGCAAAAAAAATGAGGAACAATGGAACAGAAAAAAAGATGGAAAAAATTCCTTTTCAATCACCTACCTTATTTTTGACAAAAAAGCCAATTCCTTCTTTAACAAACAGCTTCTTTAACAAATTGTTTTGGGGACACTATCTATCCACTTGTCAAAGATTGAACCTAGATATCTCTGAGCATGCAGTATACTAAAATCAAAATAGATCAAAGATCTAGATATTGAAAAATTACCACTTAATCTGCTGAAAGACAAAATAGGTAAAACTCTTCAAGACATTGATGCAGAAAAATACATTCTGAAAAAACTCTAGTTGCAAGAGAAATAATGCCACAAATCAACACACTATATCACATCAAATTCAAAAGCTTCTACACAGAAAAGGACGTCACTTGCAGAGTTAGGAGATGACCTACAAAAAGGGAAAACATTTTGTCAGCTACTACTCAAAGGACTAATATCTAGAATACATTTTTTAAAACCCCAAATTTAAAGACCTAATGAAAAAATTGGCATCTGCAAAAAATAGACATTTCTCAAGGAAGTATAAATGGCCAATACATACATGAAAAAGTATTCACCATCACTGGCCATTTGAGAAATGCAAATTAAAACATCATCAAAATTCCATTCTTCTCTAGAAGGAATGACTGTCATGAAGAAATCAACCAATCACAAATGCTGGAGAGACTAAGTGGTGAAAAGGAACCCTTCTTCATTGTTGATATGAGGTTGAATCGATGTAGTCATTAAGGATCTCAGTATGGAGATTCTTCAAAAAACTAAAACTAGAAATTTCATTTGACTAAGCGATTCCACTTGTGGGTATCTTCCTGAAAGAGTTAAAGACCTGATTGGACAGTGATACACACACACATACCTTGATGACTTTCCTTGAAAGAACAATTGTCTCCATCTTGGCTAAACCTGGCCCTATTTCCATATATTGATATGTACAGGACTGGCTATGACTTATCCTTATCCCCTAAATTGGCTTTAATGAACACAAATCAATCCAGGTGAGGTGCTGATGTGTAGTCCTTGAATCAAGGCAATATTGCCCTTCCTAGTATTGGGAATAATGCTACCCTTTCCCAAAAAGTATGTGTGAGCCAGACAGGAGGTGGAGCCATGCTCCAAGCTGTCAGTTGGTATCAAGTCTCAAGATAAGAGGCCATGATTTCCCAGGGCATAAAAATTTACACAACAGAGATGAAACTCAGAACCCCAAAAATTAGTTATTATCTCAATTGTGCAGATCACTATTTCTGCATATCCTTCTCTCTGCATATTGCAGAGGTGATTTCAAGCCTCCTACCTAGCCCTGCTCACAGCACTTATGTACTCATGTACTTCCCACCATTCTCACAGGCACTCACCCCCATGCCACTCTCCTCTTCACAAATTAATAAAACCTGGGCTCAGCCCTGGGTCAAGGTCTTTGTTCTGGTTTTCCATCTTACTAGCTGGACTTAAGACCCCCTTGGCCTTCCACAACTATAAATATGCCTTAGTGTCATTATTCTCACTGTGACTTACACTGAAAGCTGTAGTTTGGAAATAATTTATTGGAATTTCACTAACATTAACATGGGATTGTAAACTTCCTAGATTGCAACAAGGTTTGAGAAGAGCTCTCTCTATATACCCATATTTAGAGTAGCACAATTCATAATAGCTAAATCTTGAAAGCAGCCAATATGTTCATCAACAGAGCAATGGATAAAGACAATGTAGTATTTATACACAAGGGAGTGCTATCTTGTCATATGTTTCAGTTACACCTTGTAAATGTCACCTACATATGCAGATAAATATAGGAGTGTTGTGTTGATAACTCAAGTATCACAAGCAGGAATTACACTGGTAACATGACTCCTAGAAATAATTAGCAAACATAAAGTTCTAAACAAAACAAAGCAAAACATTTCCTTCATTTTCACAGTAGCTACATTTTGAAAAGATTATTACTGTAAAAGATACTTCACATTCATATGAAAAGATAACTAGATTCTAGATGCAAATAATTTTGTTTTTCCCTCCATGAATGTCTGTGGTGAGGCATTTGAAAGACAATTGGGATGCCGCAAAAATCTTCATTGTGTGAACTTTTCTTTTCCCTTTTAGTGTATCTAGTATAACTGGCCCCTCCTCATTAAATACAAATGTCACACCACCAGCCTTATGACAAGCAAAAGGAATAATGCTACCCTTTCCTAATTTCTGAAACAAGCACTAGTGATGGTACTATCTACCTGAATAACCACTACTTCAAAGAAGATAACAGTGGTTTAAGGTCAAGTGGATTCAAGTAATTAAAGGATCACAGAATTGGAGTGGATAGCTGTGGTTCTATGGTGAAATAGACAAAATGAATCTACCTAATGGCACTTACATTTAAAACAAACTTGTTTTCAACAATGCACCAACTGAAACAAAGGCAGAAACCTGCATTATTTACTTCTCAAGTAGATAAATTTAACTCATGATGCAAGGCTAGACTTCATGTGATCTTGTGCTACATTTGCACTGTAATGAAAAGTAATCCTTAAACTTAAGAATCTTTAACTGAAGAAAATATCTCAGCATCAGCCTGGAATGAGCTTTTCAAACTGCGATTTTGTTATTTGGGAAATTGTGACTAGCAATGCTTTAAACAAAATGATTGAAATAGATTAAATCATAAAGAAACAGAGCACTGAAAATAAATATGTTTTAAAGTAATTATTTAAGGGGTGTAGCAGACATATGTTAACTCTATTTTCCAGGAGTCTTTTTTTTGGAAGAGAAAAAAAAAAGACACATCAGAAAGACAAAAAGCAAAAGAGACAAAAAAATGACTACTCTCCTTTGTATAAAAATATCACATCTTTTTTATCCATTCTTGGATTCATGGGCACTTGTGTTCTTTCCAAGATCTGGCTATTACAAATTGGGTTGCTATAAACATGGGTGCACAAAAATCACTGTAGTATGATGTTTTCAGTTCTTCTGGGAAAATGCCCAGAAGTGGGATAGCTGGGTTGAATGAGATCTCTAATCCTAGGTTCTTGAGGAATCTCCACACTGATTTCCACAGTGGTTGCACCATTCTACACTCCCACCAACAGTGGAGAAGAGTTCCTTTTTCCCCACAGCCCCTCCAGCATTTGTTGTTGCTTTTAAACTTGGTCATTGTTTCTGGAGTGAGATGGAATCCCAGTGGTGCTTTAATTTGCATTTCCCGAATGATCATTGATGTTAAACATTTTTTCATATATTTATTTGCCATTTGTATTTCTTTGTCTGAGAAGTGTGTATTAATCTCAGATGCCCATTTTTGGATTGGGTCCTTGAATTTTAGGGGCCAGATTTCTTTTAAATCTTTATGTTTTCAATAGAAGTCCTCTGTCTGAGTGACAATTGGCTAAGATATTTTCCCAGTTCGTGGGTTTTCTTTACACTCTGTTGGAGATTTCCTTTGACATGCAAAAACTTTTTAGTAAGATGCGATCTCAATTGTTGATTCTGGGAAGTGTTTCCCGTGCAATTTGATTTTTGTTCATGAACTTTCTTTTCTTTTTTTAAAAAATATTTTATTAATAATAAAATACAAGACAGAAGAGAATCCCCCATATTTGCTACATTGCCTGCTATAAAGAGATGCTTGGGTTGCTGCCTAGAGGCCTGGCCAAATCTACAAAACAAAAGTTGGTTGATGTTCCTTGGTTGCTATTAATCCAGCCAGACCTTCGAAACAGCAGGTTGCTTACCGGGGGGGGGTGTTGGGGGTTAGTGTTTTCCCCAATTCCAAGCCCGCGCACCGGTCCTGCGAGGGGTCCTACTCGTTCTCCTCCAAGGTCCTGATATCAGGACCCCAGAGGGCAGTCCATATTGCTTCCTGATCCATGCCTGCACCGCGTGGGTCGGGCGGGGGTCCCGGAGGGGCCCTACTCGTTCTCCTCCAAGGTCCTGGGATCAGGACCTCAGAGGGCAGTCCACATTGCTTCCTGATCTGTGCCTGTGCCGCGCGGGCCAGGCGGGGGTCCCGCGAGGGGTCCTACTCATTCTCCTCCAAGGTCCTGATATCAGGACCCCAGAGGGTGTCCATATTGCTTCCTGATCCATGCCTGCGCCGCACGGGTCAGGCGGGGGTCCCGGAGGGGCCCTACTCGTTCTCCTCCAAGGTCCTGATATCAGGACCCCAGAGGGCAGTCCACATTGCTTCCTGATCCATGCCTGCGCCGCGCGGGTTGGGCGGGAGTCCCGGAGGGGCCCTACTCGTTCTCCTCCAAGGTCCTGGGATCAGGACCTCAGAGGGCAGTCCACATTGCTTCCTGATCCGTGCCTGTGCCGCGCGGGCCGGGCGGGGGTCCCGCGATGTTCATGAACTTTCTGCCTGCTCCTATGTCATCAAGATTTTTACCTTCTTTGTCTTCTAGTAAGTTTAGTTTCTCTGTTTTAATAGTCAGATCTTTGATCCATTTTGACTTTATTTTACTGCATGGTGATAGACACAGATCTAGTTTTAGTTTATGGAATACAGAAAGCCAGTTTTTCCAGCGCCATTTGTTAAAGAGGCTATATTTCTTCTAATGTACATGTTTGACCCCTTTGTCAAAGATGAGGTGGCTAAGTGTGTTTGTAGTTGTGGCTAATTCTTCTAATCTATTCCATTGATCTTCAGGTCTGTTTTGATTCCAGTACAACGCTGATTTTTTCACAGTAGCTTTATAGTATAGTATAGTATATTATAGTATAGTTTCAAGTCGGGGATTGTGATGCCTCCTGCCTTCCTCCTTGTTGCCCAGAATTGTCTTTGCTAATCTAGGTCTTTTCTGGTTCCACATGAATTTCAGGAATGCTTTCTCTAGCTTTGTGAGGTAGGCAAATGGTATTTTGATTGGGATTGCATTAAGTCTGTATAATAATTTTGGGAGAATGGCCATTTTCATGATGTTTGTTCTTCCCATCCATGAACAGGGATTATCTTCCCATTTTCTAAAATCTTCTTCCATTTCCTTCTTCAGAGTAGTGTAATTTTCACTGTATAGACCTTTTACTTCGTTTGTTAGATTGATTCCTAATTTTTTTTTTTTGGATGTTATAATGAAGGATGCGGTTTCTCTCAGTGACTTTGTTGCTTGTTTACAGGAATGCTATTGATTTTTGAGTATTCACCTTGTACCCAGCAACATTATTGAATTTGGTTATTACTTCTAGAAGTCTTCTAATGGATTTTTGGGGTTTTTTTTGTAGAGTATCATATCATCTGCAAATAATGATAATTTTACTTCTTCCTTTTCTATCCTTATTCCCTTTATTTATTTCTGTTGTCTAAATGCTCTGGCTAGTTTTTCCAGAACCATTTTTAATAGGAGTGGTGATAATGGATATGCTTGTCTTGTTCCTGATTGTAGGTTGAAAGTTTTCAGTTTTTGTCCATTTAGAAAGATGTTGGCTGTTGGTTTGATATATGGCTTTTATCAGGATGAGGTAGATACCATCTATTCTGATTTTCTGTAGGGTTTTTATCATGAATGGGTGTTGGATTACATCAAAATTTTTTTCTGCATCTATAAAGATGATCATGTGGTTCTTGTCCTTGGCCCTGTTGATATGGTGTATTACATTTATTAATTTGCGTATGTTGCACCATCTCTGCATTCCTGGGATGAATTCCACTTGATCATGGTGTATAATCTGTCTGATAACTTTCTGTATTCTATTTGCCAGTATTTCATTGAGGATTTTTACATCTATGTTCATTAGGGAGATTGGCCTGTAATTTTCTTTTTCGGTTGGGTCTTTCTGTGATTTTGGTATTAGGGTAATACTTGTTTCCAGGGATGAATTTGGGAGACTTACTTCCCTTTCGATTTCATCGAAGAGTTTGAGAAGTATTGGCATCATGTCTTCCCTAAATTTCTTGTAGAATTCAGTGGTGAATCCATGAGGGCCCGGGCTTTTCTTTGTTGGCAGAGTCCTGATAATATTTTCAATTTCATTAGATAAAATTGGGTTGTTCAGCAGCTTTACATGTTCTTGATTCAGCTTTGGTAATTCATAGGTTTCTAGGAATCAGTCCATTTCTTCTGTGTTATCGAATCTATGTGAGTAAAAGGTTTCGAAGTAGGTGTTGATGATCTTCTGTATTTCCAGAGAGTCTGTAGTGATTTTACCCTTTTCATTTCTTATTGCATGAATCTGAAGGTTTTTTTCCTCTTTTTGGTAAGGTTGCTAGGAGTTCATAAATTTTATTTATTCTTCCAAAGAACAAACTTTTCAATTCATTAATTCTTTGTATTGTTTTCCCAGTTTCAAGTGCATTAATTTCTGCTCTACTCTTGAGAATTTCCTCCCTTCTTTGAGCTTTGGACTTGACTTCTCTTCTTTTTCTAGAAGTTTGAGGTGCAACATTAGATTGTTTATGTGTGTTCTTTTCATTTTTCTGATGTGGGAGTTTAGTGCTATAAATTTCCCTCTGAGGACTGCTTTCATTGTATCCCACAGGTTCAAGTAATTTTTATTTGCATTTTCATTCAATAGTAGATATTGTTTAATTTGTTCTTTAACTTCTTGTGTGACCCATTGGTTATTCAGGAGTATATTCTTTAATTTCCGTGTGTTTATGTGGAGATTGTAGGGGATTTTTGTCATTCATTTCCAGTTTTACTGCTCTATGGTCAGATAATATCCATGGAATTATTTCAGTTCCTTTGCACTTCCTTAAGCATGTTTTGTAGACCAGTATATGATCTACTTTAGAGAATGACTCACGTGCAGCTGAGAAAAATGTGCATTCTGATGTTGATGGGTGGAACACTCAGTACACATCTACTAGGTCCATTTGTTCATAAGTTTGATACAATTCTGTTATTTCTTAGCTGATTTTTTGTTTGGTTAATGTGTGTCTCTGTGACAGTGGGGTATTAAGGTCCCCTGTTATAATTGTAGTATTGTTTATTTGGTTTTTCATGTCTATTAAGAACTGTCTTACATAGTTGGCTGCTCCCATATTCACTGCATATATAGTTATGGTTGTAATCTCTTCCTCTTGAAGTTTTCCCCTAACAAGTATGTAGTGACCTTCTTTACCTCTTTTGATCATTTTTGGTTTGAAGTTCATATTGTCTGCAAATATAATTGCTGCCCCTACTTTTTTCTGGGTTCCTGCTGCATGGAGTATTGTTTTCCAGCCTTTGATTTTTAGTCTGTGAATTTCCTTTTGAGTGAAATGTGTTTCTTGTACATAGCATATTGTTGGGTTTTATTTCTTAACCCACTCTGCTAGTCTGTTTCTTTTTATTGGTGAGTTCAGACCATTTACATTGATTGATATAACTGATAAGTACTGACTCATCCCTGTCATGATATCTTTCTGTTGTTGGTTTTCTACATTTTCCGTTTAATTATTTGCCCTGCTTAGTGGTTTCCTTTGGTTGTTGTTCTTAAGATTGTAGATATCTTTGTCCCTTTCTAGAGTGTCTTTCAGTACTCTTTGTAGTGTTGGTTTGGTGGCCATAAATTTCTTCAGTTGTTCTTTGTCATGAAAATATCTTATTTCTCCATCAATTTTTAGGGATAGTTTTGCAGGGTACATCAATCTGGGTTGAAAGTTGTTTTCTTTCAGGATTTGAAATACTTCACTTCAAGCTCTTCTTAACTAAAAGATTTGTGTTGAGAAATCTGCCATGATTCTGATAGACTTTCCTTCATAGGTGATCTGTTTCTTTTCTCAGACAGCATTTAGTATTTTGTTCTTGTGCCGTATTTCTGATAACCTTATTATTATATGTCTGGGTGGAGATTTATTTTCGTTATGGTTAATTGGGGTTCTGTACACCTCAATTACCTGTATTTCAGATTCTCCTCCCACGTTTGGAAAGTTTTCTGCTATTTTTTCTGTGAATAGTCTTTGCAGCTCATTAGTATTGACCCCTGCTTTTTCATTTATGCCTATTAATCTTATGTTATTTCTCTTGGCATCGTCTTGCAGCTGTTGAATTATTGTTTCTTGGTTCCTTATTATTTTTAAGGGATCTTTTCTTTCGTGTCCATGAGCTCCCATTCTGTGTTCAAGATCTGAGATTCTATCTTCATCTTCGTTCAAGCGGTTTTTCAAAGTTTCCATGGAAGTTTTCATTTCCTGCATTTCCCTTTGCATCTTTTTCATGCATTCTGTTTGTGTCTTATATTGTTCATTCAAAGTTTCAATCATTTTAAGTTCTTCTTTTTTTTAGTCTTGCTCTTCTTTAGATACATACAACATTTCTTTAATAATGATTCTTATTTTATTTTTTAGCTGAGAGAATATTTCTGATTTGAGTTTCTCTATAGCTTCATCAGTCCGTTTCTTTACTGCATTTTCTATCATTTCAGAAAGTCCATTTGTGTGACTCCCACTGTCTTCCATTTCAGTGTCTCTTGGGTTTGTTCTTAGTGGGCTGGGGGACTGAGAGTGCCTGTTGGTCTTTTGTTTTGTCATTTTCTTCTAGAACCTATGTGGCTCTGTATCCTGCAAGGCTGACCAGCGTTCCCCTGTGGGTCTCACTGAGTCTTGGTTCACACTGGGTTGCCAGACCAGCTAGAGCTGGATCCTGTGCACAAGAAGGGAGGGCAGCCTCCTGGGGCATGCGGGTGGAGCCTCTGCCTTAACTGGGTGGGGGCCAAGGCCTCCTGGTCCCAGGGAGCTAGGCAGAGTGTACCCCAGAGTGTGATGCCACCTGGACCCTGAGTCTGGCTTCAAGGATTTCAGAACAACATTTGTCGTTAATTAAATTCTACAAATGAAAAGAAGGCACACATTTCTTCCAAAAACAAATGGTTAAGACCTCAAAAATAAATTTAAGGAGGATTTTTTGATTACCATAAGCCTTTTCAATGATGATGCAAATAGGATGTGAAATGTCAATGTTCTTAATGCCAAAAATTTGATGAACTACAGCAGTATATTACAATAATTGCAAAGAGGATTTTATTCATAGTATAAGAATAAAGTTTCTTATTCAGATAATTCTAATGAGAATAAAGTACCAAAATCAAATGGGAATCAATGCTCCATTGTTAGAAGACATTTAGAAAAACACTTTATTGTAAGATGTGTATAAATAAGAAGCATTTATTCATGTTTTTAAAGTTTCATTTTAGTGTAGAATTTATTTTGACTTCAATATTAATCACTGTATGTTTCAAATTTGTCCCTGAATTCATTCTTATTTTTTTAAATTTTGGATCAGTTCTGGAATTTGAATCATCTGATCTTTATCTTCCGTTTTCCTATGGTTGATCTCATATTTTGTACTCTTAATTTCCCCTTTTGTTTCATTAAAATATTTTTGACACTCAATCAGAGTTATGTGACTGACAATTCAAAACTGCTGCACACATAGACATCTGAAGGAATCACTTACATTATTTGCCTATAACAATTTTTGATAGCAGTAGATTATTAATACTTGTTCTTTTTTGCATCTTTGCCTTCAGTGCTAATTTAGTAACTCTCACTTATAATAAGAGCCATATTTTTGCCAAATTATCACATTCTGAACATAGATATATTTCCATTATCTAATTTGATCATTACTGCAAGCACATTTTATACACTGTATGGGGGAATCCCTTTGTTACATCAAATTAAAATTTACTCTAACAAATGATACAAGTGACACAGAAAGAGTAATTATAATATAAAGCTTGAATATATTGTGGAAATTTTAAGTAAAATATTTCAATGTGCCTGTGTCTTATTTATGGATATATAAATAAATACCTGGTGTATACTTTCCAGACTGTCACAAATTAAGGATTAAAAAATGCTAATGGTGTTACCCTAATTCAAAAATTTGACAAGGATCCAACCAAAGAAGTCAGCTACAGGTATAGGTGCAAAAATCCTCGACAATATACTGACAAATAGAATGCAACAATCAAAAAGATCATTGTAACAGAAAGGAATCACATATACGTGGCCACTGAAATTTGAGGTTCAGATCTGCATAGAGAAGAGACACAATGATTGTAAAAAGATGAAAGTAAGTTTAATATAAAATTACAGCAGTTATGAGCACAGTCAATTAGTATATTACCACATGATGCAGCAGTATAAAGCACCAAAGATGAAGGGGAATCCTCTGGTGAAAGACATCACATCAGATAGAGCCTTGGGCAGGCAAAAGAGAAAATGCAATGCCACATGGATTTCTCAGTTCCTTATGTACTGCATTCAGACAAAAGTGACTTGGTGTCAACAGGCCTGTGTGATTGGAATGACCATTCCCACCCTTGGCTAGATACTGATCAGTCCTTTGCATGTTAACAGTAATCTCTATATACTCAGAAGATAACCTCGCTGCACAAAGGTATGCAGCCAAGGTCATTTCATCAAGCATACATTTCAAAGACCTATCATTATTTTCAAATCCTTTCCCTGATAATCATACATCATGATGAAGTAGACTTCATCTCAGGGATGCAAGGATGGTGCAACATGCAAAAATCAATAACCAAATTGCACATAAATAGAAGCAAGAACAAAAATATCAACAGATGCAGAAAAAAGCCTTTGACAAAATACATCATTTCATAATAAACAATGAAGAATATAGGTATTAGAAGGACCTAACCTCAAACTGATAAAAGTATATTATGAAAAACCTCTGCCAGCATCATATTAAATGGGGAAAACAGAAAGTCTTCCCTCTAAAATCAGAAACAACACAAGACTTAACTCTTGTTCAACACGGTTCTTGAAATATTAGCCAGAGCAACAAGCCAAGAAAAAATAAATAAAAGGGGTATCAGTAGAAAAGGAACAAGTCAAATTATCAATTTGCAGATGACACGATGCGCTACATAGAAAATCCAAAAAGATCCATCAAAGAGTCTTACAATTAATAACAAAATCAGTAATGAAGCAGGATACAAAACCAGAGCCCAAAAATAGTGCTCATGTACATGGTTAACATCAAAGTAGTTGCTCAGATTACAAGACACAGTCATGAAAAATTGATCAAACAGTATAAGAACAAAACTTATTTCAATGAACCCAGAGAAATTAGTAGTATATTAAATATGTTGTTCATATTTATATTTTTTTCTTTTTCCCCTTCCTTTTTCCCATCCCCCATTCCAGTTTCTCTTTTCTTATGAAAAATTTCTTCCCATTTTCCAGTAGCTATTGTACATTTTGGATCTCATTTACTCTTCCACCTTCTTACACTCAGGAGACAATACAAAGTCTACACATGTGAGTTTGATTTATTTTGTTTATCACTATGGTCTCAAGTTACAACCATTTATCTATAACAGTATCATGACTATCCTTCTTTATGACTGAGTAGTTCTCTATTGTGTAAAAAGACAACCTCTTTTTTATCAATTATTCAGTTCATTGGCTTTTGGGTTGTTTCCAAGATTTAGTTTTCACAAAATATGGTTCTATGTACTTGGGTGCACATATATCACTGTGATATGTTTTCAGTTCTTCTGGGATAATACACAGAAGAAGAATAATTGGCTCAAATGAGACCTGCAATTGCAGTTTTTTCAGGAATCTCCATATTAATTTCCATATTGGTTGCATCAATCTACACTCCAACCAACAGTGGAGAAAGGTTCCTTTTTCTCCACAACCCCATCAGAATTTGTTATTGGTTGATTTCTTGATGATATGCAGTCTTTCTGGGGTATGATGGAATCTCAGTGTTGTTTTAACTTGTGTCTCTCAAAAGACAAATAATGTTTATTTATGTTTTATACCTGGGATCGAATTCATAACCTCCTGCTTGCTGCTGAGCTAAATCACCAGTCCTGCTGTTTTTTTTAATTAAAAGAGAAAAAAACATAGAAAAGAAAAATGACAAGCAAAAGAGACAAGCAAACAACAAAAACAAACCAAAGCAATAAAAATATAGGCTTTCAAAAGAAGATGATAGGAATTTAACAATGGTTATTATATTGCATATAGTTACATTCAAAACTATTGCTTAGATTACCCAATATACACATGTAAAATTTATCTGATCATGAGTATTACCTGTTCTTTACCAAGAACTAACAGAATCAGTAGTATTATCATCTTAGCTATCTTATGTGTATATATATTCAAATTTATATCTTTTTCCTTTTCGTTTGCCGCTTTCCTCCTTTCCTATCCCATTTACTTTTAATCTTTGAACAGTTACTTATTCTTACACAATATTTATTGTAGATTTTGGATCTTACTTACCCTTTCAGTTTCTTACACTAGGGAGGGAATATGGTATTTACATATGTGAGTTTGATTTATTTCACTTATGAGTATGGTCTCAAGTCACGTCCATTTACCTAAAAACCTCGATGCAATCCTTCTTTATAGCTGAGTGGTACTCCATTGTATAAAAATGCCACATCATTTTTATCCATTCCTCAGGTGATGTGCATTTGTGTTGTCTCCAAAATTTGCCTATTACAAATTGTGCTGCTATAAATAGGGATAGAAATATATCACTGTGCTATGATGCTTTAAATTCCTCTGGGACAATACTCAGAAGTGGGATACCTGGGTCAAAAGGAACTTCTAATCCTAGCTTTTTGAGAAACCTCCACACTGATTTCCACAATGGTTGCAGGGGTATACACTCCCACCAAGAGTGGAGAAGAGGTCCCTCTTCCCTACAGCCCCTCCAGCAATTGTTATTGGTTGAGTTCTTGATCTTGGCCATTCTTCCTGGAGTGAGATGAAATCTGTGTTATTTTAATTTGCATTTGCTAATGACAAATGATGCTGAATTTTTTTTCATATATTTATTTGCCATTTGTATTTCGTCAGCTGAAAAATATGTATTCATCTAAGATACCCATTTTTGGATTGGGTCTTTGAATTTTGGGAGTCTAACTTTTAAAAATTCTTCATATGTTCTAAATAGAACTCTTCATTGGAGGAGAAGTTGGCTAGGATATTTTCCAAATTTGTTGTTTTTCTTTTCACTCTGTTGGAGATTTTTTTGGCTTTCAAAAACTTTGTAATAAGATGAGATCCCAGTTCTTGATTCTAGGAAGTATTTCCCATGCAGTTTAATATTTTTTCATGAAGACTCTGCCGACCCCTATCTCTTCCAGATTTTTACCTATTTTGTCTTCCAGCAGATTTATTGCTTCTGTTTTAATATTTAGATCTTTGATCCACTTTGACCTTAGTTTAGTGCTTGGTAATAGACATGGGGCTAGTTTTAGTTTTTGGCATGTGGAAAGGCAGTTTTTCTAGCTCCACTTATTAAAGAGGTTATCTTTCTTCCAGTGAATATATTTGGCCTCCTTGTCAAAGATAAGGCTGTTGTGTGTGTTTGTAGTTGTGACTGTATCTTCTAATCTATTCCATTGATCTTCAGGTCTGTTTTTATTCCAGTACCATGCTGATTTTATCACAGTAGCTTTGTAGTATAATTTTAAGTCTGGGATTGTGATGTTTCCTGCCTTGCCTTTGTTGCCGAGCATTGCCTTTGCAATTCTAGGTCTCTTCTGGTTCCAGATGAACTTTAGGAATGATTTCTATAGATTTGTGAGGTACACAAATGGTATTTTGATTGGAATTGCATTAAATTTGCATAACAATTGTGGAAGAATGACCATTTTCCCAATGTTTTTCTTCCTATCAATGAACAAGGAATGTCTTTCCATTTTCTGAAATCCTCTTCAATTTCTTTCATCAGAGTACTGCAATTTTCAATGTATAGATCTTTTACTTCCTTCATTAGATTGATTCCTAAGTATTTCATTAATTTAGATACTATTGTGAAGAGCATGGTTCAACTATTTCTCTCTCAGTGACTTTGTTGTTTGTGTACAGGAATGCTATTGATTTTTGAGTATTGACTTTGTGTTCAAATACATTACTGAATTTGGATATTACATGTAGAAATCTTTCAATGGGGTTTTGGGGGTCTTTTATGTAGAGTATCATGTCATCTACAAATAATGATAATTTAACTTCTTCCATTCCTATCCTTATTCCTATTTCTCTCCCTTGTCTAATTTCTCTGGCTAATGTGTTCAGAACTATATTAAATAGGAGTGGCGATAATAGGCATCCTTGTCTTGTTCCTGACTTTAGATTGAAAGTTTGCAGTTTTTGTGCATTTAATAAGATGTTTGCTGTTGGTTTATCATATATGGGTTTTATCAGATTGGCATAAAGACCATCTATTTCGATTTTTCCAAAGAGATTTTTGTCATGAATGAATGTTAGACTTTAGCAAAAGCTTTTTGTGCATCTATTGAGATGATCATGTGATTTTTGTCTTTCATTTGCTGTTACGGCATATTACATTTATTGATTTGCATATGTTGAACCAGTCCTGCATTACTGGGATGAATCACCCTTGATTATGGTATATAAGCTTCTTGATGATTTGCTGCATTCTGTTTGCCAGTATTTTATTGAGGATATTGCATTTATGTTTATTAGGGAGATTGGCCTGTAATTTTCTTTCTTGGTTGGGTCTTTCTCTCGTTTTGGTATTAGAGTAATACCTGCTTTTAGGAATGAATTAGGGGGACTTGCTTCCCTTTAAAATTTATTGAAGAGTTTGACATTAAGAGTGTATTATTGAAGAGTGTTGGTATTAAATCTTCCCTAAACTTTTTGTAGAATACAGTAGTGAATCCATTAGGATTTAGGGTTTCCTTGTTGGTAAGTTTCTAGTTACATTTTCAGTTCATTAACTGATACTGAGTTAGTAAGCAGTTTTATATCTTCTTAATCCAGCTTTAGTAATTCATATGTTTCTTGGAATCTGTCCATTTCTTCTGTTTTACTGAGCCTATGCAAGGAAAGGTTTTTCAAGTAGGTATTTCCACATTGTCTGTAGTGATTTCATTGTTCTCCTTTCTTATTGTATGGATTTGAGCCCTTTCTTTCCTTTTTTTGATAAGGTTGACTTGGGATTTATCAGTTTTATTTATTCTTTCAAAGAACCAACTCTTTGATTCATTAATTAGTTGTATTGTTTTCTTAGTTTCAATTGCATTGATTTCTGCTCAGACATTTATAATTTCCTCTTTTGTTTGGGCTTTGGGCTTGACTTGCTCTTTTTCTAGAAGTTTGAGGTGCAGCATTAGGTTGTTTATTTGTGCTCATTCCATTTTCCTGATGTGGGAATTTATTGCTATAAATTTCCCTCTGAGGACTGTTTTCATTTTGTCCCATAGGTTCCAGTAAGTTGTATTTACACTTTTGTTCAATTGTAGATATTGCTTAATTTCTGCTTTAAATTCTTCTGTGACCTCCATTGATTTTTTACAAGCTTGGTATGTAATTTCCAAGTGTTTATGGGGTTCTTATGGCTTTTTTGTCATTAACTTCCAATTTTATTGTGCTATGGACAGATAATATACATGGTGGGATTATTTCAATTCCTTTTCATTTACTTAAGCATTTTCTGTGGGCTATTATATGGTCTATTTTAAAGAACATCCCATGTACAGCTGAGAAGAATGTGTATTCTATGCTGTTGGGTGGAACTGTCTGTGCACATGTACTAGGCCCATTTGTTCACAAGTTTGATTTAGTTCTGTTATTATTATTTTTTTGCTGATTTATTTTGTTTGGTTGATCTGGCTCTTTGTGACAGTGGTGTGTTAAGGTACCCCATTATACCTGTATTATTGCTTATTTGATTTTTCATGTCTATTAAGATTTCTCTTACATAGTTGGGTGCTCCCATTTTTGGTGCATATATATTTATGATTGTGGTCTATTCCTCTTGTAGTTTTCCCGTAAATAGTATGTAGTGACCTTCTTTATCTCTTTTGATCATTCTTGGCTTGAAGTTCACATTGCCTGCAAAGCAAATGCTACCCTCATTTATTTCTATGACCCTGTCATGTGTAGTATTGTTTTCCATTCTTTGATTTTTACCCTATGAATTTCCTTTTGAGTTAAATGTTTCTCATATATAACATATTGTTGGATTTTGTTTCTTGATTCACTCTGCCAGTCTGTTTCTTTTGATTGGTGAGTTGAGGCCATTTACATTAATGGATATAACTGATGTGTCCTGACTTATTGTCGTGTTATCTTTTTGTTGTTGCTTCTCTGCTTTTTCTCTCTACTTAAGTGTTTTCACTGCTTGGTGGTTCTCTTATGTTGTTGTCCTTGTAATTGTAGTCATCTTTGCCTCTTTGTAGAATGTCTTTCAGTATTCTTTGTAGGTTTGGCTTGGTGGTCATGAATTTCACCAGTTGTTTTTTGTCATGGAAGTAACTTATTTCTCCATCAATTTTGAAAGATACTTTTGTAGTGTACAACAATCTGAGTTGGAAGTTGTTTTTCTTCAGGACATGACTCTTCTTGACTTAAAGGTTTATGTTGATAAATATGCCATGATTCTGATATGTTTTCTTTTAGATGTGATCTGATTCTTTTCTCTGACAGCTTTAAGTATTCTGTTTTTGTGCTGAGTTTCTGGGATCTTTATTATTATATATCTGGGTGAAGATTTATTTTGGTTATTGCTAATTGGGGTTTCAATATGCCACACTTATCTACATATCAGATTCTTTTCCCATATTTGAAATATTTTCTGCATTCATTTCTGTAAATAATCTTCTTATGTCATTTGTGTTGACCCCTGCTTTTTCATTGTCACCTATATATATTATATTGTTCTTCTTTGTGTCATCTTGCAGCTGTTGAATTGTTTTCTGATTTCTTGTTATTTTTAAGAGATCTTTCTTTTTGTGATCATAAGTTTCCATCCTATCTTCAAAGCCTGAGAGTCTATCTTCAGCTTCATTCAAGCAGCTTTGCCAGCTTTCAATGAGAATTTTAATTTCCTTAATATCCCACTTAATCTGCTTCATACATCTTAATACTGTCTTATATTGTTGATTCAATATTTCCATCATTTTCTTATGTTCCTCTAGTTTTAATGTTTAGATATTTTCTTAGTTATTTTAACTCATTGCTGAGACAAAATACCTGACACACAAAATTAGGGAAGGAAAGGTTTGTTTCTTACAGTTCTCAGGAATTTCTGTCCATACTCAGCTGGCTCCAAGGCAGCATAGCTTGGTGGGGTAGCCATTCACAGTGGCCACCAAACAGCAAGGTGGACCTGTGAGAGAGAGGGCAGAAGGAAGACCCACATTCTTCTCGTCCCTACCCTATATATTAACTTCACTCCTGGGTGGATGCAGCACTCACATTGCCAGTCCCAGCACTAGACAACAAACCAATCACAAAGGCTGGACTCAGCCCCATCCAAGTTACATGAGGAATTGGGGGAACACAGGATCCAACCAATACATTCCACCCCTGACCCCCCAAGGACTCATGTATATCCTTTAAAAGACGTTTAGTCCACCTCTAAGAGTTACCAATGTCCTAACAGTTTCAGCATTGCTGAAAAGTCCAAGTCCCAAATCTCATCCGAGATCTAAGGCAAACTCTTAACTGTAACCCCTTGTACAAATGAAAACGAGGTTAAACACTTCCAATATATAAACACACAAGGTAAATACTACCATTCCAAAAGTTACAAACAGCAGAATACAAAGCATTGGAAACAAAGCAATCCAAAGTCCAGTAGGGCAAACTTTAAATCCTGGAGTTCTACACTCAACATCTGAAGAATTCTGGTTGCAAGCTCCAAAAGGCTTGAGCGATTCCACCCCTGTGGCACTTTTAGGTGTTTTAACTCCCATAGCTTTCCTTGGACAATCCACATTCCTGAATTTTTCAAACCTCTGGGTTCTCCACTGTACCCTTGCCTTCACCCTTACATATTTACATATTGCCCTCTGCAGTTGGGGCAGAAGCTGCACATTTTTCTTGCATTTAGAACCAGCATCACATGGATACCACCAAGGTCCACTGCCAGCTGGAGCAGTAGCCAGGCTTTCCTCTCTCTTGGCTGTAGGAGTCAACCACCTGAATCACTGAGTTCTCTGAACCTGATTGTGAGGAAAAACTTCTCTGTCACTGCCATTGTGCAATCTAGTGTGGCAGCTGCCATTTTGAAACCTGGCATGGCCAACACCATTTTGGAACCTCCCGTGGCCTCTGTCACCATTCTGTAACATGGTGCTCTGCGGCCTTTTCCTCTGAGCAAACTCTTTTACTTTTGAAGGCCTGAGGCTGCATAGGGTTGAGGTCCACTGCTTCCTGGGATGCCCCCAGGACATCTTTCTTATTTCTCTGTTCCTTCTTAGCAATCAAGGTCTCAGCTGTATCTTTACAGTCCACTTTCTGGCCAAACTTAAATCTTAAATCACCATGCTGGGCTCTTTGCTCTTGATTCACAGCATAAATCTGGCTAAGAGCCCCCAACAATAGCCAGGCCACCTTTTCAATATTAGACTGCCTTGAGATTTCTTTCACCAGACTAATCAGTCCATCTCCCTTAATCTCAGTCCCAGGCAGAGTCACTGGGCACAAGCAAAATGCAGACAAACTTTCTGTCAAGCCATAACTCACACTGTGTGGATTCCAACCACCAATGCAGTCCATCTTCCCAGCAGAAACCTCCTGAGCCTGTTCTTTACTGGAGGACTCTCTATCAGCCTTCTGGTACTCTGGGCTCTGACCAGAATCTCCTATACAGAGCACCCTAAGCTGTTCCAGTGCCACTCTTTCAGGTGATATCTCTGAACCTTTCCAAACTCTTCCCACAAGCCATTTCCAAAGGCTCTTGAACCACATGATCAGGTTTAGTCACAGCAGCAGCTCCACTCATCTGGTACCAAATTCTGTCTTAGTTACTTTTAACTCGTTGCTGAGACAAAATACGTGACATCCAAAATTAGAGAAGAAAAGGTTTATTTCTTACAGTTATTAGGAGTTTCCATCCATACTCAACTGGCTCCAAGGCTGCATGGCTTTGTGGGGCAGCCATTCATGGCTGCCACCAAACAACAAGGTGGACTTGCGAGAGAGAGGGTGGAAGGAAGACCCGCGTTCCTCTTGTCCTTACCCTGTATATCAGCTCCATCCCTGAGCAGGCACAGCATCACCAATCCCAGCACTAGGCAACAAACCAATCACAAAGGCCAGACTCAGTCCCATCCAAATTACATGAGGAATTGGGGGAAAACAGGATCCAACCAATACAGATATACTCAACATTTCTTTTATAATGTTTGTCTTTTCTTTTTTTACTGAAAGATTTTTTTAAATCTGATTTCCTCTATAGCTTCATAGAGTTGTGTCTTTACTTCAGTTGCTTTCATTTCAGAAAGTTCAGTTCTGTGATTTTCAATGTCTTTATTTTCAGTGTCTCCTGGGCCTGTTAGTGGTCTGGTGTACTGAAACTGCATCTTGCTCTTTCATTTTGTCATTTTCCTTTGGGACCTGTGCAGCTAGCCAGTCACCCTCCTGATGGATTACACTGTGATACTGGGCTGAGCAGAGCTTTGATCCTCTTGTACCCACATAGCCAGTTGGAGTGCACCCCTGAACTATGGCTCCAGGACTTAGTGCTGTGATGATCAGAGCTTGAAATCTCCAGGTCCTGTCAGCTAGGCTCATTGCTCCCTGATGGACAGCTCCTGAGCTCTGGGCGGAGCTGGTCTCAGTACCTCTGGGACCTGAGTGGTTGGCTGTGTTTTCCCTTGATGGATTGCACTGGGACCCTGGGCTGGGCAGAGTTTGGGTCCACCATGTAGCTAGCAAGGATGCACACCTGGAGTATGGTGCCAGGGCCTTGCACCAGGCTGGTTAGAGTTCTGAACCTCTGGGACCCTTGTGGCTAGGTGGGATGCACTCCTGGAGTGTGATACCAAGGCCTTGTGCCTGGCTAGATGGAGTTCAGAAACTCAGTGATGCATGCAACTAGCTGGGGCACACCCACAGAGTGTGGTGCCAGGGCGCTGCATCTCGCTGAGTGTGTGATGTTGAATATATATATATATATAGCTATTTGTATTTCTTCATCTGAGAAGTGCATATTCATCTCTGATGTCAATTATTAGATTGAGTCTTTGATTTTGGGGGGGTCTGACTTTTCTCAATTCTTTATACGCTTTAGCTATATGTCCTTTGTGTGACAGACAGCTGACTGTAATTTTTTCCCTCTCTGTGAGTTATACTTTCACTCTGATGGTGCAAAAGTTTTTTAATAAGTTTAGATTGCATTTGTTTATTCTTCGTAGTGTTTCCCAAGCCATCTGGATTTTGTTCATGAAGTGCTTGGCTTCACCTATATCTTCAAGATTTCTACCTAATTTCTCTTCCAGTAGATTTAGTGCTTCTGTCTTAATTGTTATATCTTTGATCATTTTGTCTTCAATTCAATGCATAGTAATAGACATGAGTCAAATTTTAATCTTTACCATGTTGAAAACCAGTTTTTCCAGCACCATTTATTAAAGAGACTTTTTTCCAATGTACATGTTTGGCCTCTTTGTCGAAGATAAGGTGGCTGAGTTTGTTTTGGGTTGCATCTGCATCTTATCTTCTGTTCTACTGATCCTGAGGTCTGCTTTTTTGCCATAACATGCTGATTTTATCATAGTGGCATTATAGTGTAATTTCAAATTAGGAATTGTGATTCCCCTGACTTCTCTTTGTTGCCCAGCACTGCTTTTTTATTTTAGGTCTCTTCTGGTTCCAAATGAATTTTAGGAAATTTTTCTCTAATTCTGAGAAGTATGGTAATTGTATTTTGATTGGAATTGCATTAAATCTGTGCAACAATTTTGTGAGAATGGATAGTTTCACTATTTTTGTTCTCCTATGTATAAGAAGGTATATCTTTCCATTTTCTGATACCCTCTTCAATCTCTCTTTTCGGAGAACTGTAATTTGCAATGTTTAAATTTCCACTTTCTTTGTTAGATTGTTTCCTAAGTATTTCATTTTTTGAATGCTATTATGAAAAATGTGGTTTCTGTAATTTATCTTTTTAAATTTTTTTAAATTTTTATTTATTTATTTATTTATTTTTTACAAAATAAGGAATATTTATTTTCAAGCAGAAAAGAACATTTATGTAAAAATGCAACAGGTTTCCACGAATCTATTGTCTATGTCCAAGCCCATGAGAAACCTGGAAGGTCCCTGAAATCTACACTTTGGGCTTGTTGATGAAGGAGGGGTCAATCCCTTTCTGTTTGAAATAGGGTCTTGCTATGTAGTTGACTGTCCTTGAATTCACTGGGTAGCCCAGGTTGGGCTCCTGCCTCAGCCTCCCAAGTGCTGGGATTACAGGTATGTGCCACCATGCCTGGTGAGTCCGTTTATAAACATCACAGACTTGATATCACATACACTAATGTACATGAAATTCAACCCTAATGTCATCTGTTTGCATACCTTCTGTTCTTTCTCACCTTGTGGACTTCTTCTCAGAATTCTCATGTATAGTGAAACTAGTTTTGTGGTGTTGGGGGTGCTAGAGAGAAATGGCAATTTTTAAGAGCCACAAACCCTTTTGAGAATAACAAGAAGGTGTAAAAGCCTATTATTCTTTCTCAATTCTTTCTGTGCATTCCTTTTTCTATGTTCTCCATACAATCAGTGACACCAGCACTGGCTGTATGACAGGACTGATGCAATGAAACCTGGTTTCTCAGCTCCAGCCTTTCCTACCTCCAATGTATCCAACATCCTGAACATCTGCTAGATCAATTTTCCCCAAAACCTAATTTTATCACTTCTTATTTGTGAACTTATGAAAAATTACTATTAAATCCAAGTATCATTTGCTATGGTTTGAATGATGATACCTCCTTTAAAATTCACGTTAAAATTTAATCTCCAGTACTGTAGTATTAAGAAAAGTGGTCTTTGGGAAGGTTACTTACTGAACCATGAGGGCAAAAGGGAATTAGGATTTTTTTTCTTAATTTTAATTTTAATTTTTTAGCATCAGGAAACAAACTCAGTACCTTGCACTCGCCAGGCAGGCGCTTATGCTGCTGAGCTATATCCCTGGTCTTTCTTAATGTTTAGACCGGGTCTCATTATGTAGTCCAGGCTCGCCTGAACTGACTCTGTAGCTCAGACTAGCCTCAAACTCATGAGCATCCTCCTCCTTCAGCCTCCTAGGATCTGGGAGTACAGGTATATACCGCCAGAGTCAACACTGGAATTGGCATCCTTATAAAGGGGCAAGGCTGAGGGAGTGTTCACTTGGCCTTCCATCCCTTCTGCCACATGAGGACACAGTGTTGCTCCCCTCTGGAGGATGCAGCAAGACACCATATTGGGTGCAGACAGCAGCTTTTTCCAGACATCAGCCTTGCTAGTGCTTGGTTCTCCCAGTCTCTGGAACTAAGAAATTTGTTCTTCACAAATTACAGTCTCAGGTATTTTATAATAGGATCACAAATGGACTGAGATACTGTTTAAACATTCCAATCAGTGATCAAAATACAATTTGTGTGATCAAATAATTTAAAACAATCATCATTTTCTGAGACTGTGCTCTGCCCACAGGTCCAGGCTGCTCTCCTCAGTACTCCGCAGTGTACTTCCTTCCTTTATCCTAGTGAACTTCCTTTAGTCTTAGTATACTTTCTCCAGCCTGAGGCACTCTTTTGTCATTCAGATTCTTGTTTTTCTGTTATTTACAAACTGCATTCTTTCATGAAACTTTCTCTAACCTCAGAAATACTTATCTTCTGAATATCACGGGCACTTTACATGAAATAGCCTATGTGTAAAATAAACAAGAGATGCAAGCAATATAGGAAGAAGACTTAATTCCAAGCCCCATTTCTACCTTTTTCCTAAGACTCAAGAGACTAGAACAAAAGGACTCTGTATTTTACTGGCATGAGCTTCCTGAATTGGTAGCTCACATCTTCTCATTTACTGGCAGGAAAGGGAAAACAGGACTAACATGTTCATTCTTCAATTACTAATACCAGCGACAAAAAACATGCTGGCATTTCCTTCTTATACTTAGAAATGATGTCTTACTAGCACAAATTCTTCATAGTTAACATCAATGAAAAATACATAATTAATTTGTTCTTATGCATACAGTCAGTGAATGGTACTCAAAAAAAAAGACCCAATAAAATCCTGAAATTTGTGAATAATGAACATATCCAGAATTTTCCACTGAACCAAAAATTTTCTGAGTTTATTTCTCTGTTCTAGAGTGTAATTTATCAGTTTGTAGATATATATAAATCAATTGACTAAAATCTCTGGACCAAAGCTTACCAAACAACATATTTTTATGTTACTGATGTCTCTAGGCCTCATGAGGCCACAGTAGCAATTAGACCATTGAGCCCTAAGAGACAGGCACTAGCATGAATATAGACTGTGAGGGCACAGGGTTCACAGTGACACTGGGGTGACTTTCCAGAGGTATCAACATTAAAATTTCATGTTTTTAAAAGATGCATAATCCTTTCCATCAAGAAAATACCTTTAAACTCAAACCAACGCATATACCTTGTGGGTGAAGCCCATCTAGTGACTTTTTAGATGTTTAAGACCCTAGATTAAGAACTGCTGATACACACTTCCACCAGAAGCCCAGTTACTTCTACTGTTGAAGAGTCTGCTACACACATCTACCCATTTGCCTTCCAGACTTAGGGCTGCAACAATAGATGGGTTATGTGTGAGGGTAGTCAGCCATCTATGTGCTTCTTTAAGTATTGGCCTTCTTTTTAGTTATTTCGAGGTTGGTTCACAGGACTTCAGGGAAGCACTAAATTCCTTCTGTTCTTATGAGATTCTTGAGAAAGGTCAAAGTTGACCAGAAACACTGAGGAAACACTACACAGTCCAATAACCATGGGGGAAAGTGGTAGAATTGGCAGTTTCCCTGTTCGCAATGCCAGGCTAAGGAAACCATCTGGAGGCTGACATTGGTCACATTCCCTCCCAGGTGATCTGATCTTAAAACATAGAAATGTCTAAGAGAAAGATCTAAAATGAGAATAGTTCTCATGACATTAAAACCTCTTCCATGACTGGAGATATAGCTCAGTGGTAGAGTACTCTCTATGTACAAGGCCCTTGATTCCATCCTCAGTACCACCAAAAAAAACAAACAAACAAACAAACAAAAAACCCCAGAAATGAAAAGAGTAAAATTCCTCTTCCAGGTCCTCTGTATTAAGTCCAAAGAGCTTAGAACTCCTTTGGGCTGGGATTTCAGACTAGCCTTGCAAATGAGTTTCATCTCATCTTTTGCTCTGTCACTCTGGGGGTACCAATGGTCTAGGCCACATACGGAGAAATGTCCACTTCTATCATTTGCTCTGTGTATATTCTGTACACAGAGGCCAAGTAAGGATAGACCAAAGGACTTGGTGATGACTCTTGCCTTGGATAGATGAGTGGCTGTAGTTCATCTAGTAGTCCCTAAATGCACCTGTTTATGTTGCAGGCACTGCAAACACAGACATGCAGAATCCCTTTACAATCAAGATGCCAAGTATCTGTAATTATTCCCCAACTCTGACAAAACTGCCTTGTGGGATCTGAAGGCAAAGCAAAAATTTGTGACTACTGTTGGCCTTATATGGGGTTGCCTTGAGACTAGCCATTGGAAACAAACCCTCGATTTTCACTGAGAATTCAAACCTCACATCACTGCTCAGCTTCTTGAGGATATTATGGGACAGGGTGATGTGAGAAACATAAAAAGGACCCTGAAAATGCCTATGAAAACAGGTTTTGTTGCAAGCCTGGGCTACTACTGATTCTCAAGGTGCCTACTCCATAGAACTTGCTTAAGCACAAAGAAAGGACCCACCAGTAATTAAATGTGCACTACACAGATTATATCTGTTAAAAACAGCAAGTCACAGTCCTGAGACACATATCTGCATACAAAAGTCCTAAGGTTAGCATTGTGTTCCATCACAACAAATCCCTTGCTGGCATGGGCATTAGGACAGAGGGTCTGGCAATATCTGTTCCATGCCAAGTCCAAAGCAGAAGCCACAAGGCTGCTCTGTTGCCTCATGTCATCCTTCAGACAAAATGACTAGGCTTCCAAACATCCTACTATGGGCTCTTCCCTGTGTTCCCTTCACCTCTACTATGTCACTGTCACATGTTCTGAAGGCTGGCCTGCACACTCCAAGCCAGAGAACAAGTAGAGATCTTCACAAGGGATCCTGGACAAGTAATCAGCTACAGCATCTAGATTAGCATATTGTGGGGAAAATGCTGGACAAAAGAAGATGATATTTCCAAAAAGTAAATTTTGTGTATTCACGCCTAATCCTCCAAAGTTGTATGAACAATTAACCTACCATTCCCCATCATTTCCACAAATTCTGATCAAGTGCAAACACAATTTAATGAAGTAGGTAGTTTCTTCCTTGTGCCTTCATTTCTGTGGTAACTGTCAAGGCCAGGGCCCTGTGAGCACTGGACTCCCTCCCAGGGAGTTGATGAGGGCGGCACCAGGGACCGGAACGCTTTTCAGTTGGCTATTTTCTCAATCTCATCCAGACCATCCGTGTCCAATCTTTCTATCTTCTTATTGAAATGCTCCTGGATCCTGTTGAGGATGTTCATGCTGTGCTTGCACTTGCTGTCCACCATGTTCACTGCCAGGCCCCTCTTGCCAAAGCGGCTGCTGCGCCAGATCCGGTGCAGATAGGTCTCATTGTCGGGGTTCCTGTCCTTGTCCAAGGGGAGATCAAAGTTGATGACGACAGACACCTGCTTCACATCGATACCTCGAGCGCACACATTGGTGGTCACCAGCACCTTCTCTTTGCCCTTTCAGAAGGGCTGGATCACCGCAGCCCTTTGCTCCACCATCATCTCGCCACTCAGCAGAGCCACCTGGTGGCCTTCTTTCGAGAGCTCTGCTGCCAGGCAACTAGCTGTTTTGCGAGTATGGCAGAAAATCATGGCTTGAGCAATGGTGATGGCCCCATAGAGGTTGCACAAGTCCTGGAACTTCTCATCCCTGTTGCTGCACAGGATGTAATACTGCTTGATGGTGTCCAGTGTCTCCCCCTCGTGCTTCAGTTTGATGATGTTGGGTCTGGGACCACTTTCTGGGCAAACTTTCACACAGAGTCTTCGAAGGTGGCAGAGAAAAGCAGCATCTGGCAGTTCCTGGGTAGCATCCTCTGGATGCAGATGCTCTGATCATGGTGGCCCTGAGTGGCTATCATCATGTCTGCTTCATCCAGAGCAAACACCTTGATCTTCTTGGGATCAATGAACTTGAGCTTGGAGCACCAGTCGAGGACAGTCCTGGGGGTGCCAATGACAATCTGCTCACTGATCTTCTGACCTCTTTCCAATTTATTGCCTCGAACAGCATAAGCTAACTTCAGTTCAGGGTAAAATTTATCCATCTGCTCAATCACTTTTCCTGTTTGAAGAGCAAGCTCGTATGTTGGAGAGACGCACAGACACTGAGGGTATCTGTTTGCATGTTCTACTTCGCTGAGCGTGGCCAACACAAAGGCAGCTGTTTTGCCAGTACCAGACTGAGACCGGACGATTAAGTTCTGTGAAGGATCAGCAAGCATCAAAGGCAGTGCGTTCTCTTGTATTTTAGATGGACAGTTAAAACCCAAGGCGTAGACTCCCTGGAGAAGCTGTGGTTTTAGGCAGAGTTCTTCAAAAGACTTCACCGGGTAGAGAGGGGAGCTGGGGTCCCCCTGCAGGACCTCTACTTGGTTTGTGTTGTTGAAAAGGTTGCTTCTGATCAGCTTGTTGAGTATAGACTGGGCAGCGTTATCCTCTTTCTCTTCTTCATCTGTCTTCTCTTCATTAGCACCTGTCTTGACAACAGCACCATTGGCATCTGGTTTGATTTTCTCTTCCTTTAGATGCAAGTTGCTCAAGCTGAGCACTAGCAGGGCGAGTGGAAATCGTCCCCAGGATCAGCCTTGGAAATGGCCAGCAGCCCCTGCCATCGCCACTCAGCATGGTGGTTACACTACCTCAACTCTTTTTTTAAATTTTTAAACAGAAAAAAATGTAAGAGATTAAAGTAAAGCTCTCCTATTGGACTGTTCTGAAATCTCTAATTTATTTCTCTGTGAGTTTGTTGCTTGTGTACAGGAATGCTATTAATTTTTGAGAGTTGTCATTGTATCCACCTATGCTACTGAATTTGGTTATTAAATCTAGAAGTCCTTTGGCTGAGTTTTTGGGGTCTTCTATGTAGAGTATCATGTCATATGCAAATAATGATATTTTAAATTCTTCCTTTCCTATTCTTATTCCTTTTATTTCTTTCTCTAGTCTAATTGCTCTGGGTAATATTTCCACAACTATATTGTATAAAAGTGGTGATAGCGGACATCCCTGTCTTGTTTCTGATTTTAGTGAGAAAGCTTTCAGGTTTTGACCATGTAGTGTGATGTTAGCTGTTGTATTGTCATAGATGACTTTTATCAGATTGAGATAAAGACTATACTCCAATTTTCTGTAGGGTTTTTATCATGAATGAGTGTTGGACATGGTCAAAAGCTTTTTCTGCATCTACTGAAATGATCATGTGACTTTTGTCTGTGGTATCATTAAAATGTTGTATTACATTTATTGATTTGTATATGTTGAACCATCCCTGTGTCCCTGAGATTGTAGCCAATAGTAGCAACACCATTTTAGTTAAAAATGTTGTCTCAGCTCCTGAGAACTTTTACTGCCTAACCCTCTAAATTTCCACTATGCTGAGGCATGTAGCCCTGAGGAGACTTTGCCCTAAATGATGTCGTTCCAAAATCTCCCCTTTCTGACTAAGGCTGCACCTAGTCCCTACCCATACTGCCAAAATTCAGGTCAAATGAGGAAATGATCAGTATATTCTCAAACCCAGAAATCAGTCCCTATATAATGTGTAACCACCTAGTTCCAGGGTTTGACATTCTGAACCTGTGTTGAGTGTCATTTGCTGGCTAATAAAACTTGTTTGCCTTATTCTCAGTCTCTTAAATGATTCTTCAAATGCATCACAATATTTGGAGGTCTCAGTGAGATCTCCACAGACAGCTGGCTGTGAGGGAAGACAGTGGCTTCAAAACTGGAATCTGTTATTAAGGCAACCAAGGCACCCTGACTGAGTTCAGTCAGTTCCTCAGGTCACAGTCAAAAATGTAAAAGCTCATTGTCACAGATAGAGGAAACAAGACAAGTTTGACCAACAGGTAAGACTTGGTTTTGTTTTGGCTCATCCAGGGACTTTTTGTTTCCCAGACATTTGATATCCTAAGATTATAGGCTCTGATTCCCAGATGTGAAAATAGTTTGTTCTAGTCAAAGACAGGAGTTGGGGACTATATTTTAGTCTGCAGTTTTAATTGGTTGAGATCATATTGCTCAGGCTAGATTCTACCACCTAGGTTTTGTGTTTCTGTCCTTGTGACATCTTTGTGTTTCTTCCTCACGTGCTTGTGATTTCAGGTTTCAGCTGAATTTGCCATCACCAACTGCATTGTCATGGCTGTGGCACTCCTTCCTGGCCTGCATGCATTCTTCTTACTAGATGCAACTGGAGATCTTGTCAGAGATCAACTGGATAAGATCATCACTGAAGTGGCAACCATCTCCAACCCTCTAAGTCTGGAACTGCTGTTAAAACTCTTCATAGAGTGGAATCGAAACAGATTGAGGTAGGTAACCAACACTCCCATTTGCAGTTGCCACCGTATGAACCAGTCATTCAAAAACCATTGCTCTGGAGTGTATAATTAAGAACTTTGATAAGTCTGAGAGTGACTATGTGGTTAAAATGAAGCCCAGAAAGTTAGAGATGCTACATGAGCTGGATTGGCCCTTTTTCAGCATTTGGTGCCAGCCAAAGGTTTCCTATATCCCCAGGCTACTTTCTGGGTCTAGGAAGTGGTTACAGGAAAGCCAGGACACCCTAATCAATTTCCTTACACTGATTCCTGCATGTGGGTGGTGAGGACTCTTCCCCCTTGAATTAAAATGTGTGAGTTACAACCCCAGAACATATTCTCCTTCTCAAAGTATAGGGTCAATTGGAAATGCCTCAATTGGGGTGTTACCTTTGACCCTGGAGAACAACACACTTGAAGTGCCCCTGCTGCCCATAGTCCCTCCTCCACCATATCCAGTCACACACCAAGCCCAATAGCAGCCACTTCCCGAGCAGAATCCTGACTACACCTTGGAGTTTGTCAGCTACTGGAACTGCCTCTTTTACCTCTGCAGCAAATAATGGTTTCAGGGGAAGGGAGAACTACCTGCTTGATAATGATATATGTCCCTTTTAGTACTGGTGATCTCTATAATTGGAAAGCTCAAAATCCATGCTTTTCTGAGCAATCCCATCCTCTGGTTATGCTCCTTGAGTCTATTTTTGGACATATTGCCCCAAATGGGTCAATTGTCAGCCATTATTGCTAACCTTATTTACCTCCAAGAAAAGAGTAGAATTTGGAAAGTTGCCAAAGATTGGATTAGAAATGATACAGTGGGCATAGAACAAGATAAATAGGAGGTCCTTAAGGAAACCCTGCCCAGAGAAGCTCCCAATTGAACCTAAATACTGCTGATGGTATGACAGTTTTAGAGGCCCATTATTGAACCCTGTACCACAGTTTGACTGCTGCTGCTAGGAGTCCAACTAATTTGAATAAGGCAGTGGAGGTATTTCAGGGACCAACTGAAAGTCCGACGGCATACCTCAAGTGCCTCCGGGAGGCCTATCAGACTTACACTCTTTGATTTGGAGGCTCCCGAGAATGCTCAAACTGTCAACGTGTCATTTGTCACTCAGTTGGCCCCTGACATCCATGGTAAATTACAGAAAGTAGAGTGATTTGCAGGCATGAACATGTCTCAGCTGGTAGAAAAAACTCAGAAGGCTTTCCACAATAGGGAAGAAGCTATTAAGATGGCAGAGGATGAAAAGGAAAAGAAGCATCAGAAAAAACAAGACACTGTCTTAGTGGCAGCATTCCATGAGGCTTCCAGACAAGAGCCAAATAGAAAGAAAAGTGGAGGGGCCAAACCTGAAATGTGCCATTTTCCTTTAGGCCCAGACCAATGTGCTTACTGCAAAATTAAGGGGAATTTCAAGAGGAAATGTCCCAAGCCGCTTAAGAAGGAAAAGGATAAAGTACTGATAGTATAGATTGGAGAAACTTCAGGCTGAGAAAGCCATGGTTCCCTGTCCCTTGGACCCAGGGAGCCCATGTTAACTGTGAATATGGGGGTAAAACCAGTCAGGTGCCTGATGGACACCAGTGCAGAGGATTATGAAGTCACCTAGCCAGTTGCACCTTTCACCAACCAGAAGACACATATTCAAAGAGTCACTGGTGAAACCTCCACCCATTCTTTTTGTGCTCCCAGACAAGTCCAACTGGGGTGTCAGTCAATCACTCTTTCATTTTGTTACCTGATTGTCCTTTTCCACTGCTGGGCTGAGATATCCTATACAAAATGTAAGCCCAAATCCTTTTCCCCTCGAGAAAGCACCCTCTCAGCAGGAGTGCCTGCTATGGCCCACCTCCTTACATAATTCTACCCATTAAGAAGGAGTTCCATTTCATAGAGAAAACAGACCCAACTCTTGTTAACACTGTCCCCTTTTTGGACTCATCAATTCTCCTTAGTTTGAGCCAACACAACCTTCTTGTACTAGCGGATTATGGTCCCTTGTCGTTATCAAAGTTATGGATCATGCAAGGCCAGTATGCCTTAAACAATATCAAATTGCCACGGAAGCTAAGAAAGGGATTAAACTCCATATCCACAGATTACTAAAGGCTGCGGTCATAAATGAATGTAGTCTTCCTGGAACATCGCTTTCTTCCGTTTGAAAACTGTGGATGAATGAATACTGCCTCATTCAAGACTTGTGTGCTGTCAGTGTGTTAGTTGTAACCATACACCATACAGTTTCTAACTCTTATAATCTGCTTAGCCTCCTCTCCTGTCCCAGACCTGGTATACTGTGCTAGATTTAAAAGACACTTTCTTTTGTATCTCAGTCTTTGGAGTCTCAGGAATCATTTGCTTTTGAGTGGGGGTAACCAGAGGGGGGACAAAAGTGCTAACTCACCTGGACAAGAGTCCCCCAGGGATATAGGAACTCTCATAATATTTCAAGAAGCCTTGTCTAAGGACCTGGTGTATTTTGGTCAAGAAAATCCTGATATTTCCTTGCTTCAATATGTTGACTTGTTTCTAGCAGCAAGACAAGAAAAATATTTCAGATGGTAATGGAAAATTTGCTGGGCCTTCTTCAGGATAAGGAACACTGGGTGTCCATGGCTCAGATCCATGTACAATCAGTCAATTTTCTTGTTCATACTTAAAGGTGGGAGTTGGATACTGTCACATCCTGAGCCCAGGGTATCCAAGACCTCAAGGAACCTGTCTCAAGACAAGACCTTAGGGAATTCTTGGGAACTTTTGAGTACTGCCATCTTTGGATCCCCAATTTTGCAGCCATTGCCAAGCCCTTACACAAGGTGCTTAAAGGTGGAATGGCCCCCCCATTAAACTGGAGATCTGAATGCCAACTAGCCTTTGATGACCTCAAGAAGGAGTTGCTACATCCCCTGACTCTGGCCTCCCTGATATCACCAAGCCCTTCCAACTGTTTGTGCACGAGAAGGATGGCATGGCCTGGATGTTACCAAGGTGCCAGTGTCTGAGTTGGAATGCCCCAGGCAGTAGGGTGACCCCCTGCCTATGGCTCATGTCTGCCACTGCTGTCTTGGTAAAAGAAGCTGATAAGTTAACCTTAGGACAAACTTTAGAGGTTTTTGACCTATGCACAGTTAAAATTCTGTTAAAGGAACCCAGTGGCAAGTGGCTGTCAGGAATTAGTCTGGCACAAAATCAGGGGGTTCCCCTGGAAAATCTGAGGTGGACCATTAAAACCATCCAGCCTCTCAACCCAGCATCATTGCTGGCCACCTCCATGAAACCACCCAAACATGACCATAGAATCAATTGAGATGGTCTATTTGGCAAAAGCTGACTTCCAGAATTTGCCCCTCCTGGACCCTGGTTTGGTACTCTTCTCAGATGACAGTAGCATAATAATAGAGGGGATCCAGATGGTGAGGGTGGCTATTGTCATGAAAGATCAAGCTGTTTTTTCAGAGATGCTTCCCTCTGGAACTTCAACTCAAAAGACCAAGATGATAGCCCTTGCTGTGAGCCTAGAATCAGGAAAGAACAAGTGAGTCAATGTCTACACTGACTCCCAATATGCTTTTGCAACCCTTCATGTGCATGGGGCCATATACAAGGAGCAAGGGCTCGTGATGACTGGAGGAAAAGACATTAAAAATTCTCTAGAAATATTAAGCCCACTGCAAGCAGTTTGGCTGACAACAAAGGTGGCCATTATACACTGCCCTGGCCACCAAAAGGGAGACTCAGAGGCCTGCAGTAACTATGCTGCAGATCTAGCAATCAAACAGGTGCAAACCTGGAGGACCCTGTTCCTGGAAAGGTGCTCATAGCGCCATACTTAAAGAGGCTGCAGTACTGTGAGGCTGAGTTAAAATAGGCTGTCAGAGGGGACGACTGATAAAAAAACAAATGGCAAGTGATACCAGGAGACATTGTATTACTTTCTGAGCCACTGGGATATTTTGTGATACATGACTTGCATACCCATACTCATTTGGGAAACACTGCAATGGTGGAGTTGCTTCACCCACATTTTTATGTCCCTAGATTCTGGGCATGAGTTCCTCTGAGACCAAGAGATGTGAACTTTGCCCTGCAACGACCTCACACAACGATCCACTGACAGCCTGGTGTGAAATAGTATGGAACCACCTTTGTTGAATTCATTGAGGTGGACATCACCAAAGTTAAGTCAACAACTGAGAACTGGCAGTATTTGCTGGTCTTGATTTGCACATAGTATGGCTGAGCAGAGGCCATCCTAATGAAAGCTGAGACTTCCTGAGAGTTGACCAAGACCCTCCCAGAATTGATTATTCCCTGGTATGGGCTCCCTATAACCAACAGTTCAGATAATGGACTGGTGTTCATTAGGACAAGTGGTCCAGGAGATGGCCTTAACACTCAAAATAAAATGGATACTCCACACAGATTACCAGCCTCAAAGTTCTGGAAAGGAAGAGAGGCAGAAACACACCCTCAAGTTCACCTTCACTAAGTTTTTCCAGGAGGTGGGTGCAATTTGGACAGCCATATTGCCTATGGCCCTCCTGTGATCTCAATGCACACCATACCAAGATGGCCTCACTCACTTTGAGATCATGTTTGGATGACCTCCTCTGCTGTTGCCCATGATGGAAGGACTTCACGAGGTTGGGTCAATTGATCTCCATTGCTAGATGAAGGCATTACATCAAGTCCTGAGAGAATTACAAGAGACCGTTTTGGGTCATAATTCTATACCCTTGCACATTTATTTATACCCTTTCCAGCCTGGGGATCAGGTTTTGGTCAAAAACTGGAAAGATGAGCTTCTTCAGCCCAGGCAGTGGGGAGACACATGACGTCACCCTAGCCACATCCACTGCTCTTAAGTTTGCAGGTCTGCAGCCATGGATTCATCAGTCTTTTTTTATTTACAAAAAATCTACATAAAAATCAATACAACAGAAAAGCAGGTTTAGCAAGATAATGGTACAAGGTTCCAAAGTCATATACAGAGATCTATTGTTGGCCTATACACAATCAATGAACAATTCAAAAGTAAAATTGTGAAGGCACAAATTACATCATGAAAAAGCTTAGAGTAACATTACTGTATAAATAAATGTACCAAAATACATTTATTATCTGTATCCTAAAAACTATAAAAACTGATCAAAAGTACTCAAATACAAACTAAATAAGTGGAGAGAGACTATGTATGTGAATTGGACAAATATCAAAACATTTATTCTCCCTAAACTTATCTATAGATTCACCTCAATATTATCATAAACTCAGTAGAATTCTATTTTTTTTTCAGTGAAGGGAGGCATTGAATTTACTTTTGGACAGGCTGTGTGGATGACAAAGGAAGCCATGTGCTTTTTTAAAAAAAACTATCTTACCTATTTCTTTATATACATATACATATACATATACATAAACATATACATAGTTTTACTTTCAGTTTGTCACATGAGTAAAACAAAATGATGCTTACACATGTGTGACTTACCTATTTCACTGGTAAGTATGTTCTCAAGGTGCATTCATTTAAGTATAAAAGTGTCCAGTTTATCATTCTTTATAGCTGAGTAGTATTCCATTATATAGAAATACCACATCTTTCTTGTCCATTCCTCAGTCGATGGGCATTTATGTGGTTTTCAAGATGTGGCTATTATAAACTGCGCTGCTATAAACATAGGTGCACATATATCGCTGTGGTATGATGTTTTTAATTCCTTTGGGAAGGGGAACAACTGGGTCAAATGGGGAATCCTAGCTTTTTGGGGAATCTTCACACTGACTTCCACAGTGGTTGCACCAGCCTGCAATCCCAGCAACAGTGGAGAAGGTTTCCTTTTTCCCCACAGCCCCTTCAGCACTTGTTATTGGTTGATTTCTTAATACTAGCCACTCTTTCTGATGTGAGATGCAATCTCAGTGTTGTTTTAATTTGCATCTCTCAAATAAGCAGTGCTATTGAACATTTTTTCATGTATTTATTTGCTGTTTGTACTTCTTCATCTGAAAAATGTGTGTTCATCTCAGATGTCCACTTTTGGATTGTGCCTTTAAATCTGGGAGGACTGATTTTTTGAGTTCTTTATACATTCTTGATAATAATCCTTTATCTGAGGGACAGCTGGCAAACATTTTCCCCCACACTGTGGGTTGTCTCTTCACTCTGTTGGTGGCTTCTCTTGCTGTGCAAAAGATTTTCAGTAGGATGAGATCCCATTTGTCAATTCTTTGTCATAGTTCCTGTGCAATCTGGCTTTTATCCATAAAGTCTTTGCCTACACCAATATCTTCAAGAGTTTTACCTACTCTATATTCCAGCAAATTTAATGGTTCTATTTTAACATTGAGATCTTTAATCCATTCAGATTTTAGCTCAGTACATGGTGAAAGATATGGGTCCAGTTTTGATCTTCTGCAAGTGGGAAGCCAGTTTTTCTAACACCATATATTAAAGAGACTTTCTTCCAATGAATGTGTTTGGCCCCTTTGTCAAAGATAAGGTAGCTTAGTGTTTCTGCAATTGTTTCTGCATCTTCTAATCTATTGCATTGATCTTTAGGTCTTTTTTTTGCCAGAACCACACTGCTTTTATCACAGTACCCTGATATTATAATTTCAAATCAGAAATTGTGATGCCCCTGTCTTGTCTCTGTTGCCCAGGATTGCCTTTGCTATTCTAGCTGTCTTCTGGTTCCAGATAAATTTTAGGATTGTTTTCTCTAATTCTGTAAGATATGCTATTGGAATTTTGACTGGGATTGCATTGAATCTGTATATCAGTTTTGGATGTGTAGCTATTTCACTATAATGATTCTTCATGCCCAAGATCTTGGGATACTTCTCCATTTTCTCATATCTTCTTCAATCTCCTTTTTCAGAGTACTATAGTATTCAATGTAGAGGTCATTTACATCTTTGTTTAGATTGATTCCTAAGTATTTCATTTTTTTGGATGCTATTGTAAAAGCACCCCAAAAATTCCCTGATTTCTCCCAGTGAGTTTGTTATTTGTGTACAAGAAGGCTATCGAGTTTGCTGTCATGTAACCAGCTACATTACTAAATCTGTTTATCAGATCTAGAAGTCTTTTGGTGGAGTTTTTGGGATATTCTAAGTAAAGTATCATGTCATCTGCAAATAATGATAGTTTAATTTCTTCCTTTCCTATCTTTATTCCTTTTGTTTCTTTCTCTTATCTAATTGCTCTGGCTAAGTTTTCCAGCACTATGTTGAATAAGTGTGGAGACGGTGGACATCCTTGTCTTGTTCTTGATTTTAGAGTGAAAGATTCTAGATTTTGTCCATTTAGTATGATGTTTGGTTTGTTGTAGATGGCTTTTATCAGATTGACATAAAGATCATCTATTCTAATTTTCTGTAGTGCTTTTATCATGAATGGGTGCTGGACTTTGTCAAATGCTATTTTTGCATCTATTGAGATAACCATATAATTTTTATCCTTGGCTCTGTTAATGTGGTATATTACATGTATGGATCAATGGATGTTGAACCATCCCTGCATTCCTGGGATGAACCCCACTTGATCATGGTGTAAAATCATTTAGACAATTTGCTGCAGTCTGTTTGCCAGTATCTTATTGAGGATTTTTGCTTCAGTGTTCATTAGGGAGATTGGCCTCTAATTCTCTTTCTTAGTTGGATCCTTCTACAGTTTTGGAATCCTTCTACAGTTTTGGAATCAGAGTAATACTTGCTTCCAGGAACGAATTTGGAAGCATTGTTTCCCTTTCAATATCATTAAATAGTTTGAGAAGTAGTGGTATTAGATCTTCACTGAGTTTCTTGCAGAATTAAGCAGTGAATCCATCAGGGCCTGGGCTTTTCTTTGTTCATAGGTTTTTAATTACATCATTAATTTTTTTTATTGATATTGGGTTATTTTGGATTTTTATATCTCCTTGATTCAACTTTGGTAATTCATCTGTATCTAGGAATCTGTCCAATTTTTCATCTTACTAGAATACAAGTTTTCAAAATAGGCATAGATGATTTTCTGGATTTCTATGGGGTCTGTTGTGGTTTCAGCCTTTCATTCTTAATTGTATGGATTTAAGTCTTTTCTTTTTTTGATAAGGTTGGTCAAGGTTGTGTCAATTTTATTTAATCTTTCAAAGAACCATTTCTTTAATTCATTGATTCATTATATTGAATTTTTAGTCTCCATCGCTTCTCGGCCTTTTGGCTAAGATCAAGTGAATTTTTAGTCTCCAGTGTGTTAATTTCTTCTCTGATGCTTATAATTTACTCCCTTGTAAGAGTTTTGATTTAGCCTAAACTTGTTTTTCTAGAAGTTTGAGGTTCAAAATTAAGTTGTTTTATTGCTGTTTTCCTGATATGGGTATTTCTTTTTCTCTGCCAGGAAACTTTTCTGTCATGATGTCTGTGAATATGTTTTTAACGTCATTTGTGGTATTTCCTGCTTGTTCAATGACTCCAATTAATCTTAAATTATTCTTCTTTGTCTATCAAGCAGCTGCTGGATTGATTTCTCATGTTCCCTTGCTAGTTTTGAGAAATCTTTCTTTTCCTAGTCACTAGTGGTAAGCCTGTCTTCAATATCTGAGATCCTGTTCTCACATTGGTCTGATCTGCTTCAAATACTTTCAATGGACTTTTTATTCTCCTGGATATCTGCTTGAATCTACTTTATGGAATCCATTTGTTTCCTATATTGTGCTTCCATATTTTGATTAAGCTCATTTATTTTTTTGTCTGTGTCTGCTCTAACATCACTAAGCATGGTGTGTATTTTGGTAATCTCTGTAGTTATTTGAGAGAAGATTTCTGATTTCATTTTCTCCAGAGCCTCATTCAATTGCTTTGTTACCACTTGAGAGAGACCTAGTAGGGAAATTTTGGATTTTTCAGCCTCATTGCCCCCTGGGTTTGCCTTTGGTTACCAGGTTGTCTGAGGTTGTATCTTGTTTAAGTGTCTCCTCATTTCTGTTCCTTTTTAGCTTAATTACTTGAGTTATACTTGTTAACTGCCTATGGTGGGTTGCTTTATTGGTGGTATTAAGGACATCCAGGTGATGATCACTTCTCTGAGGTATCTTCCAGGTGTAGCTGGTTCCTGGGCTCCAAATCTTTTGAAAGATCCCACCTCCTAAGTTTCTTAGAGATAAGAAGCTATTGCTCACCTACACCAGTCCCTGGTTCTTCGGCATCGTGCCTCAACACTCCCCATGACCCCCAGTCAATCTTAGTCCTGGACCATCAGGGACACCAACTATCCAGAACAATCATGTTAATTTTGGCTGTGGTGGTGGCAAGAGCACCAAACACAGCCAACGAAATAATAAACTAAGCCAACCCTCAACCATATGAACTGAATTTTTGATCATAAAGCAGAATGCAAAATATTCATATACAATGCAAAGGTCTGCAATATGTCAATTGTGTCCTTAAGGGTCAGGACCCAAAATGGATTAAGGAGAAGACAGAGAGGTGGGAAAGAGAAAGAGGTTATAAGTAGGCTGTAGGACAAAGACCGGTCCCACCAGCTTGGGGCAACAAATGCAGAAGACTAAAAGAAAACAGAGCTAAAAAAGACAAAAGGTAAAACAGAACAAAACTACACCAACAAGGAGACCAGAAACCACACTCACTCAAAAAAAAGAAAGAAAGAAAAGAAAAAGAAAATAATAAAGAAGAAAGAAAAATAAAAAACAAACAAGAAAAGAAGAAAAGAAAAAACAAAAAAAGTCCACTTCCAGGGTTCTCTCTGGATTCACTAGTAGACAGCCTGTGGAAACAGCATCCCAAATTGTACCACTCTATCCCTGCCAGCCAGCAGTTACTTTATGATGGAGTAGTAGACAACCTTAGCAGGCCTACCCGGAGAACAGACTCACTGGGCTTCCTGCAGTCCAGGCAATTTCCACGGGTCTGAGCCCAGCTTGGAACTGCTGGAAGAAGGTGGCAACAGTTCTGGTTGTGGGCTTATGTTGCCTAACTCAAAAATGGCTCCCAGTCAATCACTCTCTTCCATGGGAGGACCAAGTTCTCTGCACCCACCATAAGCCAGCACAGTCCTCTACATCCACTGCTGCCCTCCACTGCCAATTCACTCCACATAGGCCCCTGGGGTCACCAACCACCACCAATCATGCATCCCCAGGTCCCAACAGCTCCCCTCATACAGTGAGTTTGGCTCCAGTCAAAGGCACCACCAGCTAACACCTTCTCCTTCATTGAAGTTTTTCTTTTCACTCTCTCTGTGGGCTTCAAGTCAGACATCAGACTCATTCTGGGTCCAAGGGACCCAGTTCCCTCCTTTTTGTCTTCCTTACAATGGTATATTCCCATGTCTAGATTGTGTCTCTCAGAGAGGTTGTTTTCTCTGCTGTTTACTACTCTGCCATTTTCCTGGAAGGCTTAAATCCATGACTCAAGTTAAATGGTGGCCATCTACTCCTTTCATGCCACCTTCTGCAACCTCAGTTAATGAATGATTTGAACCCAGTCCCACCCTGCAGATCTAAGAGATTCCTGCACAGACTCACTCTTCAACCAAAAAGGAGATGATATCCTTAAGATGGTTTCTGCTTCTGGTTGGGAACTTTTGTGAGACTACTTGAGTTGAGCTCTGTTATCAATTCATCCTCCTCCAAACCATCAGAAGTTTTATTCCAAATGAGACTGATTGGGCAGAACATGGTCCTGTTGCTTTGGTGATTAGTATGAAACCTTTGTGGCCAATGCTGTCTAGCTACCCTTGTAACAGCAGTATATATTTATATCCTAGGGGAGTCCCTGGAGGATATAGAGACTGTTATTCCAATAATGACTATCATTGCCCCTAGTGGGGCTGTGAGATGGTAAGAATATACCATGACCTAACCTCATGGGCAAAGAGAGACCCTCTGATAATAGCCAAATGGCCATTGGCTTGGAGGTCTTGTTAGAGCAGTCACCTCCAGCTGAATGTCCACCATCTTGAGCATTTCCTTCGGTATTCAGGAAAGGTTTGGGAGGGCAGACAGTAAATAGCTGGTCTAGACCCCTTCAACACCATCAAAAAGACCTTGTTAACCAATTCTGGACCCTCTTTCAACCCTGGTCAATTTCCCAAACCTGGGTTGTCAACCTCCCCTGCCCAGGGCCAACAATTGAGACTTCAGCCCCAGTCACATCTTTAGGAGTCTATGGAATTCTGGACCAAGTCGTCCAGGTCATACACACCATGCAACCAAGTGTCACCCAGGATTGTTGGCTCTGTTGCAAGATCAGGCCACCTGACTATGAAGGATTGGCTTTCCTTGAGATACCCATCAAAACCAACATGAGTCGTCTCCAGGGGCTCCCAATTCCATCAATTCAGACAGAAACTGTCTATGAATGTGGAACATGTGTGAGACGAAGACACCTCTAATTCCTAGATGATACTCTGTAACTTTATACTGCCCTTAAAACAGACAGTGAGGGCTCCTGATGGTTCCTGGTTTCTTTGTGACAGGATTATTCAAATGCTTAGACCTACCACATCCTCCTCCAGGAGTGTGTCAGTCATTCTACTCCTTGAAGTGACCACCTTGGCAGTAGAATAGGAATTAGAGATTATGGACCATTATCAAGCAAGAAGAAAAAGACATTCCCAGATCCTTCTCCCCTTCTTGCTGTGAATCTCAGTCATGGGCTTTTTCACCTTGGGTGTAAGCACTCCAATCCAAACTGAGACTAGAATTAACAGGTTCCAAGAGATTGCACAAGCAGTGGAAGATGACTTATTGGGGGTTCACCAAGCTGTGCAATAACTACATGACCAGGTCAACTCCTTAGCAGAGGTAGTTTTACAAAACTGGAGAGGTTTAAAAATCCTTCTAATGGAACAAGGTGACTTGTACATTGTTTACAGGGAGGAATGTTGTTTCTATGCCAGTAACTCAGGGGCTATCAGGGAGACTCTAAGCAAGGTTTAGGAGCACCTAGATAAATGTGCAAAGGATTGTCAGGACTCCCAAAGCTAGTATGCTCATCTGTATAATTGGAGCCACTGGTTGACTTCCTTACTGACAAACCTGGCAGACACCGTATTATAGTATTACTGGCCTTAAAAGTTGGACTCTGCCTAGATGGCTCCTAGACAGGTTACACACAGGGCTCGACCAGAAGCAACTCCTGGTTCTGGTCAAACATCCCGAGTATCATCCTTTAAACCAAGAAAGTATGATTTAAAAGACTTCCTTTTGCTGTTCTAAGCTGTCCTTGAGGGGAGATTGTAGCAAACAGTAGCAACACCATTTTGGTTAAAATGCCATCTTAGCTCCTGAGAACTTTTACTGCCTACCTTCCCAATTTCTCCTTTGTGAGGCATGCAGCTCTTAGGAGACTTTGCCCTAAATGACCTCATTCCAAATACTCCCCTTCCTGACTAAGGCTAAACCTAGTCCCCAACCACACTGCCAAAATTCAGGCCAAATAAGGAAATGATCCATCTACTCTTAAACCTGAAAATCAGTCGATATATAATGTGTAACTATCCAGTTCCAGGGGTTGACATTTCAAACTCTGTGTCAGGTGCCATCCACTGGCTAATAAAATTTATTTACCTTAATCTCAACCTCTGCAGATGATTCTTCAAATGTGCCACAATAGGATGAATCCTACTTGGTGCATAATCATCTTGATGACTTGCTGTATTCTGTTTGCCAAAATCTTTTTTTTGTTTGTTTTTTCTTTTTTTTTTTTTTTTTTTTTACTGGGGATCGAACTCACAACCTCATGCCTGCCAGGCAGGCACTTAAGCCACTGAACTGAATCCCCGGCCCTATTTTTTTAGACAGGGTCTCACTATGCAGTTCAGGCTGGCCTTGAACTCATTTTGTAGCCCAGACTGATCTCGAACTCACAGGGATTCTCCTGCCTCACTCACGAGTGCTGGGATTAAAGGCATGTGCCATCAAAGTCTGGCTTTGTTTGCCAGAATCTTATTAAGGATTTTTATGTCTATCTTCATTAGGGAGATTGGCCACCAGATTTCTTTTCTGGTTGTGTACTTTTCTGGTTTAGGTATAAGAATGATACTTGCTTGCAGGAATTATTTTTATAGTGTTGCATCCCCTTGAATTTCATTAAAGATTTTCAACATTAGTGACATTTGTTCTTTTCTAAATTTCTTGTAGAATTCAACAATAAATCCATCTGGGGCTGGAATTTTCTTTATTGATAAGTTTAATTGCATTTTAAATTTCATTGACTGATACCTGGTTATTTAGAATATTTATATCTTGATTCAGTTTCAGTAATGTGTATGTGTGTAGGAATCTGTCCATTTCTTCTGTGCTTTGTATTTTATTAGAGTATAGGTTCTTGAAGTAAGTATTGATGGTCTTCTGGACTTCCACAGGATCCATAATGAGTTCACCTTTTTCATTCCTAATGATTGAATTTGAGTCTTTCTTTCTCTCTTTTTGACGAGGTTCCTAGAGTTTTATCAATTCCATTCAATCTTTCAAAGAACCAACTTTTTGATTCATTGATTCTTTGTATTACTCTCTGTATCTCAATTGCAATAATTTCTGTTCTGATCTTTGTAATTTCCTCTCACATATGAGATTTGGGTTGGATTTGTTCTTGCTTTTCTAAAAGTTTGAGGTTTAATATTAAATTCTTTACTTGAGCTTATTCTGTTTTTCTGATGTTAGAGTTTACCACTATAAATTTCCCTCATATGACATCTTTCATTGTGTCCCTTAAGTTTCAGTATGTTGTGTTAGCATTTTCATTTAATTGTACATTGTCTTTAATTTCTTCTGTGGCTCCTTGGTTGTTCAGGAGTATGTTGCTTAATTTCCATGTGTTTATGTAGTTTTTGTGGTTTTTTGCCATTGATTTCCAATTTTGTTGCACTGTGATCAGATAATATGGATAGGATAATTGCAATTTCTTTGCATTTACTTAAATATGTCCTATGGGCTAATATATGGTCTATTTTGGAGAATATCCCATATGCAGCTGAGAAGAATCTATATTCTGATGTTGTAAGAATACCCTGTAGACATCTACCAAGTCCATTTTTTCCATAGATTTGTTTTAACTTTCATATTTCTTTGTTGACTTTTCACCTGGTTGATCTCTCTACTTGTGTGAGGGGTATAAGGTCACTCAATACAATTGTGTTAATGCTTATTTGATTTTTCATGTCCATTAATATTTACGTAGTTAAGTTCCAGAGAGTTTGGTGCACATATATTTATGATTGTTGTTTATTCTTCTTGGAGTCTTCCCTTAGTGAGTATGTAGTGTTGCTCTTTGTCTTTTTTGATCAGTCCTGGCTTGAAATTTATGTTATTTCCAAATAGAATAGCTACCACCTCTTTTTTTCTGGAATCCTGTCTCATGCAGCATTGTTTTCTATCCTTTGATTTTCAGTCTATGAGTTCATTTTTTAGTTAAATGTGATTCTTAAATGAAACATGGTTGGATCTTACTTCTTAATCCATTCTGTCCTTCTGTTTCTTTTGATTGGAAAGTTGAGTCCATTTATTATGATGCTATAACTGATATGTATTGGCTTATTTTTCCATGTTATTTCTCTATTGTTGGTTCCCTGTCTTTTCCCTGTTTAATTGCTTGCCCTGCTTGGAGGCTTCTTCATATTGGTGTTCTTGTAGTTCTGGTCTTTATTTTCTCTTTCTAATATATGCTTCAGAGCAATCTGAAAAGCTGGTTTGGTTGTCATGAATTTCCTTGAGTGTTCATTGTCATGGAAGTATCTTATTTCTCCATCAGTTTTGAAAGAAAATTTTAGAGAGGCTCCAACCAGAAGACAACTAGCTTGCTTTCCTGGTGAGTGCACAACTGGGACAGACTCCAGGAAGAGAAAGATGTGCCTCTCAAGAACATGCCACGTTGGGTCAGAGAGGCTCCAACCAGATGATAAGGCTCCTACCTGCCTTCCTGGTGAGTGTGCGACTGGTGCAGATTCCAGGAAGAGAAAGATGAGCCCCTTGAGAATCCACCATGTTGGGCAGGTAGGCTCCAAGCAGAAGACAACTAGCCTGCCTTCCTGGTGAGTGTGTAACTGGCATGGACTCCAGGAAGAGAAAGATATGCCTCTTGAGAACCTGCCACATTGGGTCAGAGAGGCTCCAACCAGAAGAAAACTAGCCTGTCTTCCTGGTGAGTGCACAAGTGGCACAGACTCCAGGAAGAGAAACATGTGCCTCTCAAGAACTTACCATGTTTGGCAGGGAGGCTCCAACAAGAGGACAACTAGCCTGCATTCCTGGTGGGTACATGACTGGCACAGACTCCAGGAAGGGAAACCTGTGCCTCTCAAGAACCTGCCACATTGGGTCAGAGAGGCTCCAACCAGAAGACAACTAGCCTGCCTTCCTGGTGAGTATGCGAGCAGTGTGGACTCCAGGAAGAGAAACATGTGCCTCTTGGGAACCTGCCATGTTGGGCAGGGAGGCTCCAACCAGAAAACTACTAGCCTGCCTTCCTGCTGAGTGCACAACCAGTGAGGACTCCAGGAAGAGAAAGATATGCCTATCGAGAACCCACCATGTTGGGCAGGGAGGCTCAAACCAGAAGACAACTAGCCTGCCTTTCTGGTGACTGTGTGACTGGCACAGACTCCAGGAAGAGAAAGATGTGTGTCCTGCATGCCTCCCAGTGTGCAGGCTGAGAATCAGGGACATGAATCAAGGACATACCCACCCCCTCTATAAGCAACCTGCTGGTTCAGAGGACCTGATAAGTTGATAGCAACTATGGTACATAAAGCAACTAAATGCTTGTGTTGTTTGGTTGATTTTGCAGGCCTGGGGCCAGCAGTCTGAGCATCTCTTGAAAGGATGACAGTATGCAATGTAGCAAATATGGGGGATTCTCTTCTGTCTTGTCTTTGAGGTCCAATATTGTTCTCATTGTTTTGCTTTATTCTGGCTAATTCTTTTTGCTTCATTTCATATTCTGTTTTTATTAGTTTTATTGTGTTTTGTTCTTGGTTTGGTTTTATTATACCTGATGGAATGGTCAACTATTCTGAAAACAAGATATACTATAGTAGTTGTTGTTTTCATAGTATCTTTCTTTGAAGTCCTGTGCCAGTTCTACTGCTTTGCTTTGATTGACTTTGTTCTGCTATGTTTTGTTGGATTTTACTACCTTTAAAATAAAAAAAATTAATGAAAATTTTACTGGCTACATCAATCAAGTTCTTTTAGGGCTTGAAATACCTCACTCCAAACTCGCCTTGATTTGAGGATGCTTGCTGTTGACATGCTTACTGTGATTCTGATGGTTTTCCTTTATAGGTGATTTGTTACTTTTCTCAAACTGTTTTAATATTTTGTTCTTGTGCTGAATTTCTGTAATATTTTGTATTATATGTCTTGGTGTGATATTACTTTAGTCATGGCTGTTTGGTGTTCCATGTACTGCATTTATATGTATACCAACATTTTTGCCTATGTTTGGGAAGTTTTCTGCCATTATTTCAGTGAAGAGTTTTTTTATGGCATTTGTGCTGTCTCCAGCTTTCTCACTGACCCCAATCAACTTATGTTATTCTTCCTTGCTTCATATTGTAGCTATTGGATTGAATTTTCATTGTCTCTAGCTATTTTTAAGATGTCTTTCTTTTCATGATCACCAGCTGCAATTCTGTCTTCAAGATCTGATATTCTATCCTCTCTCCTTCATTCAATCTGCTGCATATACCATCTTGGTTTTGTTTCTTTTTTTTTGTACCAGGGATTGAACTGTCACATATACTTTCAATGGAATTTTTCATCCTTTGGGTTTCTCTTTTGATCTTCTTCATGAGTTCTGTTTCTTTCGTATGTAGGACTTTTTTGTTTTCAACATTTGCTTAAGTTCCTCTGTTCTTTTATCTGTATTTCTACTCTAATATTTTTTATTTTGAGCATCATTTGTTTTTGTTCCTGAGAGATTATTTTCTATATAGCCTTTTCCACTCGATTTTTCACTTCTGTTGCTCTTATTTCAGAAAGTTACATTGTTTGACTTTGAATTTCATCTATCTGATTGTGCTCTAGGTTTCTTCTGGTGGACTGGGTGTCTAGGGTTTTATTTTGCTTCTGTGTCATGTCATTTCATGTTCTCTTTTTTTATTTCCTTTTGTTTTCTATGTTGATGCTTGCCAATTTCCTAGGTGAGTAGCTTTATCACTAGTATTGAGGCTTTCCTAGGAGATGTCTGTTTTTCAGTGATGTCCTCTAGATGTAGGTGATTCTTTATAGCTATTCCAAGTACCTACCTTATGAATTCATAAAGGATGTAAATCTATTTGTGTCAGCACCCAGTCCTTTGGTACAGGACTGTGGTGATGATTATGACTGTATACAATCACAGTGCTTTCATACAAGCGTGAGAAAGTGATTATATCATATGTAACACCCTGGCTAAAGTAAAACAGTTAGCAATAACAGTAGTTTCAAGTATAGCTTAACTACTGGCAATTTATGGTAACAATTAACCTAGTTCCTCTAACCACAGGATCAAATTCTAAAGTTATATTAAGAAACAAACATATACCATGTATTTCTATGCAGCAGTTTCCTCTTAGTGGAGTGATTTGTCCCTGTTGCAGGGAACAGGGGTTTTAGATGGGTAATGAACAGAATAAAGTGAAGAATGAGGTCAAATATGGTTGAATCAAGACTGGGGTTAAAAAAAATCATCAACCAAGTTCTGGGAAATTGGAGGACACAGGAGGGAAACACTGAAGGAGAATGTGAAGGAATAATCAGAAAAGGAAGAGACAATGTTTATTGACTTGGAAGCATAAATTCAAAAGTTAGCTGAGGAGAGATTGAGGATAAATAGAAGAAAACCAAAATGAAAATTAAGAAATTTAAACAGTGAAGTAAAGACTGAAGGAGAAAAAGAAAGAGAAAGAAAAGTAAAAACAGAGACCAAAAAAGAGGAAAAGAAAGAATAAAATAAAAAAGAAGATAATCACAAAATATAAGACAAAATCCAACCAGACAGGAAAAAGGAAAGCCTATAAGACAAACAACAAAGACTAAAAGTAGTATAATAACTCTGGTGTTTACAGTTCTGTCATAGAGTTCATGTCAGTACCCAGAAATGTGCTGTGTGCTCCAACCAAGTTTGTCATGAGAATTGTGCTGGGCATGGGACTGATCTTGGCTTCTGGATGTGGAAGCTGACACTGGTCTTCTGTTGGTGGAGTTCTCAAGAGTCCAACTGCAGGCTTCTTGCTGCTGCTTCAGACACTTCCATATTTCTGGTCTCACTGATTACTCTAACTGCCAAAGGTATGTGTGCATCCATATGCCCAGGGGCTGCTTGGTCTTGCATACCTTTAAATTTAGAATGTTCTATACATCTGTAATGTTTGTCTCTAGTAAAATTTAATAACACATTCTAGTTATTCTTTTTACTAATTCATGTTTATTTTATTTGTGAAAATTAACATACAATGTTGTGCTACAATCTATAAAAACTCTTATATTACATATAATTTTTATACTTCTTCAGAACTCAGTGATATTTATTTACAGTATAGAATGGACACATTTGGAAAACTGAGAATGAAAAGAAAAAACTGCCAGAAGATCTGCAAAAGAAAAAACTGAAAAAGGGAGTAATATTACCGCATTAAAGAGGAAAATTCTATATTATGAGATTGAGAGACAAAAAAGACATCACTTATTTTCAACTATTCATAATACAGAAATGATAGAACTTGAAAGAAGAAATGAAACCAAAAAATTCCAGCAGTGTTCAATGATCATAATTAATAATTCTATGCATGTTGTTGACAGAGTTAAGCAACATCTAACAAGCTATCCTGTAATCAAATTCAAGGAATAACCATTAATGCTCAATATTTGTACACCTTCTAGAACAAATAATATGGAATGTGCCTATTATTTATCCAAAGCAAGGGTGTTAAAAAGGTCATTAACAATTTAGATTAGGTCAAAAAGATCAATGATGTCCATCATTGACATCTTTGCCATTACATTTACTGGATAGATACTTTATTGAAATTATACCACCCATAGAAAAAAAGAAAAGCCAACATGGCAGTATAAAGTGTGTTGTTCAAAGAAAGGCAATCATAGAAACATAATTCAGAAAGCAACAAGAAACTACTGCTCAGAGTATAAAGTTGTGTTTCATACTGAATGTTTTAAGACATGCCACACAGAGAAAAAATATAGAATAAATTTGATAAAAATGTCCTTATCATATTTCCTGTCATAGTATCTTGTTTTCTTTCTTTTTCTTTTTTCTTTCTTTCTTTCTTTCTTTCTTTCTTTCTTTCTTTCTTTATTTTTTGTACTGGGAATTGAATTCACAACCTTGTGCTTGCCAAACAGGTGTTGTGCTGCTGAGCTAATATCCCTGGCTCCTGTCACATTCTATTACAAATACTAATAAAAAATAGAATTTTTTGCCATTCTGTATTTAGATAATTAGACTGGCAAGGGTTAAATTTTAAAAAGCTTTCACACATCAAAAAATAAACCAAGAAACAAACAAGCAAACAAAAACCAATAAATATAGTAAAAAGAAAATTGATAGAATGGGAACTATTTCACCAGCATTTCCTCAGAGAGCAGAATCATATCTGGGATGTATAAAGAATCCGTGGTAGTCAGGATTTACAAGGGGAAAGATTTTATACAGGACACATAATTCACGGGATTATTTCATAACATTCACCCAAAGAGGTGAATGCAAGAGTGCAGGAGATCTATCCACACACTACCTAGTCAAAAAATCCAGGTGAGGGCCTGGATCCTGTAGCAATGTCCTACATGAGTCCATTTAAAGACCTAAAGCCCATGGCAATCTACTCCACGAGTGCAAATGAAGGTCTAGAGCCCATGACAACGTCTCATGCAAGTCTGTATCAAGGATCTACACCGGGAAGGCCCAAAGGCAATTGCTAGAAGCTAGAAGGTCAATAGGATAAAGGATCTGTGCCAGCAAGCTGTGGAATCTGAACTTGAACCAGGCAACAATACTCAAGGTAAGGACTAGATCTCCCTAGAAAAGAATGATATCCATCCTCAGCAACAGTGAGGACCAGAGCTCCTCTGATGATGAGCACAGCTGAATTCATGTCAGGAGCAGCAGTGCAGCAAGCTCTTGCAGGAGAATCAATAGCACTCCATCTTCTCCTCCAGATCTATTTTTTTACACTAAACTATTTACTGAAGAAGACTTTGTATAAAACTTGCATCAGAATATGCCTGTTACTAATTTTTTTTGTCTTTATGAGACAGGGTCTTTTGCATTGTTGGGAACAATTCTTGGGTGGGCCTTCCACACCCAGCATCATGATGATTCAGTTCAGACAGTTATTACAAGTTGGCCATTAGTTAATCCACCACAGAATCCAAAATATAAAATAAACCCTTAAAATAAAAGACCCAATAAAATTAGAAAATGAAATGAATAGGCATTTCACAGAAGTACAAATGGTCAATAAATATATTAAGGTATGCTCAACATCACTGCCCATTAGAGAAATACAATCTAAAACCAAAATGAGATTCTGTCTTACCCCAAAAAGTGGGCCCATCAATCAGAAATCAACTAAAAACAAAGTTATAGAGGTGGGGGGGAACAATTTTACACTGTTGGTTGGAATGTAAACTTGTACAACCACTATGAAAATCAGTATGAAGATTTCACAAAACCTCAAACCAAAAATTTCATTTGATCTAGATAATTCCCCTTCTAGGTAATTTCTCCAAAGAGTTAAAGATATTATATTGCATACATACCCATGCTTTTAACAGAATAATTAATTATATCTAAATCTTATGTTATGGTTGATACATTGTGTCAACTTGAGAAGTTGAGAAGTTTAACTGAGAGACTCACCAGGGTGCCAGGATCCTTACTTTATGAATATCCTCATCCTGTGCAAGAGGAGAGCACAGAGATTTTGTGAGTGCTACACCTGCTTGGGAGGAGTGGCCTGTGTACAGTATAAGGGAGGAAAAGAAGCTTGCTCTTCCCTCTCTTTTGCTCTGGCTGCTACCTTGAAGTGTTGCCCCAGTGCCATGCCACGTGTCTTAGAGCCAACTGATTATAGACTGAAACCTCCACAAACAGTGAGTGAAATAAACCTTTTCTTCCTTCATTTTGGGAGTCAGATATTTTGTCCCAGCAATGATAGAAAAGTAGCCAAGACATCTTGAAAGAAATCTATATGCCCATTAACATATGAATGGATAAAGAAAATGTACTATTTACACACAATGAACTGCTACTGTGACAGAACGACAATTTGAATCACTTGTAAGAAAATTAATGCACCTGAGATCATAATGTGAAGTAAAATAAATCAGACACACAAGCTTAAATGTCATGTAATATCTTTTATTTGAGAGTCCCAAATTAAAAACAAGGAGCAAAACTAAAGGTAGATTATAGGAAGTAGACAGAAAGATCTTTCTCAAAGGGGAAGGGGATCAAGAAACAAAGAAAAGAGAGGAAGGAGAGAGATAGGGAATATAAAGAAATTCAATTATTTTATGTATATGTACCCACTCCACACAAGGAATCTAAGCATCATGTACTGCACCTGTGTTCAAAGTAAAGAACACAATTTTTAAAATGATCAAAAAGGTAAAAAAAGAGTGAATGGGGGAGAGAGGGAAGGAAAAAGGGATGAAAAAAGGAATTAAGATGTGCAATGTGGGGGCAACTGGTGCAGATTCCAGGAAGAGAAAGAGATGTGCCTCTCGAGAACCCACCATGTTGGGTCAGGGAGGATCCAACCAGAAGACAACTAGCCTGCCTTTCTGGTGAGTCTGTGCAACTGGCGCAGACTCCAGGAAGAGAAAGATATGCGCCTCCCATGGGCCTAATGGCAAGAGGGCTAAGAATCAAGGACCCCCCCCCCAGAAGCAACCTGCTGGTTCAGAGGACTGGCTAAATTGATAGCAACTACGGTACATAAAGCAATTAAATGCTTGTATTGTTCAGTTAATTTTGCAGGCCTGGAGCTGGCAGTCTGAGCATCTCTTGGAAGGATGACAGTATACAATGTAGCCAATATGGGGAATTCCCTTCTGTCTTGTCTTTGAGGCCCAATATTGTTCTCATTGTTTTGCTTTATTCTGATTTTTTTTGCTTTATTTCATATTCTGTTCTTATTTGTTTTATTGTGTTTTGTTTTTGGTTTGACTTTACTATACCTGATGGAATGGTCAACTATTGTGAAAATAAAACATATACTATAGTAGCTATTGTTTTCCTAGTATCTTTCTTTGAAGTTCTGTACCAGTTCTACTGCTCTGTTTTGATTGACTTTGTTCTGTTATATTCTGTTGCATTCTACTCTCTTTAAAAATGTGCAATATGCACGTGCCAATTTCCTACAAGGAATGTAAATATTATGTACTGCACACTGATAGATTCTGCCAGCCTGGGGCATAGCTATATCTAACCTGACATCCTCCCAACTTGGCACTAGCCCTGAGAAACAATTTATCTCTCCTAAAGTAACTTCTGTCTTGTTTTTCTAGTTCCAGGAAATACCACCCATTCACTTTTTGTGCATGCACTGAGTCCTCTTCAATCCCAAGACTCCACAAAGCACTCCACCCCCCGCCTCCAGTAAATCTTTCTGTTTCCTGTTTTGCACAGGCAGATGCTCCTTCAAATCAACTGTTTATATGTCATTTTGCTCACCTCCCAAACTCCTCCCTAGGCAGACCTGATAAAGGTACTTCCACTTCTGGTGTTCTCAACTGAGGGTTCTTGCATCTCTTCTGTGGCCCTCCTGTGCCCACAATAAAAGCCTCTTTTTTTCTCCCTGTCTCTTACTTGTGCCAAAAATCTTTCTTTTTTCTTTTTTTTTTTTTTTGGCACCGGGGATAGAACGCACAGCCTCTCGCCTGCCAGACAGGCACTTACACTACTGAGCCAAACTCCCAGCCCTAGTTTTTCAAGGCAGGGTTGCACTATTATGTAGCTCAGGCCAGCCTTGTGCTTGCATTGTAGCCCATGCGGGCCTCAAACTCACAACGCTCCTCCTACTTCAGCCTCCCGAGTGCTGAGATTAAAACCTTGCACCACCACGCCCGGCTTGTGCCAAAAATCTTATCACACACATGTACTAATAAGGTAAAATATTAAAAATGCTAATGGGGAAAATAGTTTTACAAAAGTTTCTAGAAAACTATATTATCTGAAAATTTAGGATCACCATTATTTGTATTAATAAAAGTAATTGAAGACTTCAGCACTAGCATAGAATCTCAGTTATCAAACAAAAGAGAAATATTTAGGGAAGGCATCTGTATTCACCATTCTCAATAAATAAGTCACATTACAAAGACAGTAGCCCACTTTGCCCATATTTGTGACTGTTCCTATTAATGAAACAGTGCCAAAAAATAAAAAAAAACTACATCCACATAATTCTGTATGCTAGGAAAGAAAATTACACATGAAAAGTATACTCAAATCCATATAAATTGTGGGTTTTATTTTTTTTTTTTTATTTTATTTTTTTTTTATTTAAGAGAAAATAGATACAGAAGCTAGAAATAAAAGTCAAAAAAGACAGACAAACAACAACAACAGATCTGATATGATAACATTGTAGGTTTACACACTGAGGTAGTTGAAGTTTGGCAGTAGTTACAATATTGCATATCATTACCTTCCTAGGGGTTGGGGATATTGACAGATATAGACATGTAAGATTCATCAATTCAGGTATATTAACTTTTCTTTTTCAATAGCTATTGTATTTAGCAATACTGTTTTTTTTTTAACTGTCTTATTTATGAATATTTATAAATTTATATCTTTTTCCTTT